>DWTW01000637.1:0-15254 GCA_018246275.1 Papilio slateri | reverse complement strand
CGGGAACACAAGGTGATCATCGCCGCCCATGGACATCTGCAACACCAGAAGGTCCGCAGACGCGTTGCCGGATTTAGGAAAATACTTCATTTATAAAGACCGGTTTTCGATTTTTGTTAAAAAATCTAGTTTCGGTAACTCGATATTCCGTCATACTACACTTGCTTGATATGGGATATAACACTTTTAAAGTTATTTTCCTTGATATAATTATGACAAAGTATGACAAATTATGGCACAGTATGACAAAGTATGAACCGATGTTTGCGAATGTTGACGGGTAGCGATTATCGTTTAATCTTACTTAACCCCCTGGTTCCTTTGCCTATATAAAATATCTTTCGGTATAGCGATATCTACTTTCTGACAATTGATATTCAAATATATCAGAAAATATTAGGAGGTCATCCTTCTCTGTGCGTCGTTTCCTCATTCCTGAGGGTCGTAACCTATCCTCGTGACCTGAGAGATGAAGAGACCTATGATGAAGAGAGATAAGAGATTTTGGTCTTCATCCACTCTGTCCGGTCCTCTGCGATGCGAAAGGCATTGTGCATTGCACTTTCGAGTGTGGCCCTTATTTGGTCTGTCCAGCGCATAGGGTGGCGACCTCTGGGTCCCTTACCCTCAATTTTGCCTGGAATGGTGAGTTATGAAATGTGTTTAGGTCATAGTTACCCTAATTTAAGTGGCAAAATATCTTATATATTTTACTTTGTTTTTATGTAATATTAACCTAAATCAGACCCAAGTCGGGACAATTGTGATGCTTACCACTTATACTGGCTTAATGGAAATATCTCTCACGTATTTTAAGTTAATGGGTTCAGATTTAGACAAAGATAGCAATTACTATCCGCTTTTCACAGCGCTTTTTATTATTAACGTAAAAAATATTAAAAGTATAAATTCACGATTTATTACATAAATATATCTACAATGACTATTGTACTTACATATTGTAAATTAACCACAATGGCGACAGCGTAAATCAATGCTGTATGAACATCAAATTAGATGCCATTCGTTTATATAAGGCCATAACCGGAAACCACCACTTGCAGTAAATATGAGCGAATAGTTAGCAACGAACGGTTCTCATTCAAGTGCGTTGTTGCATTACTTGAACGCATGTAGCATGGAGTTCATGGTTATCTGGAATATAATCTTGATGAAATTACTTTTACATTATTAATTATGACAAAATAACTCATTATCGTAAGTTATAAATACGCAAAATGTATTTATTTACGTACAAAAACGCACTCAAGTTACGCTATCATTGAATAGTGAAGGCAATAGTGCCTACTCTATTCTAGAGTTTTGATATTTATGGCTATGGGTATTTCAACTTATAATTGAATGTTTCTCTTCCTTACGCTCTGCATTTTTTGGACTCTTTTCTTGTCTTTATTCTTCATCTTTTGACTATGAACATCATTTATCCTCTTTTCTTTACCTACTGTAGCCGTTCTATTATAACCTGAACGAGGCATAATCAATAACTTTTTTAAACCTCATATAAAAAGCATTGTTAATAGACTTTTAAGATAGAGTTTCAGGACAATATAGTAGGGCCAGCCTTCCTCCCTTAGATTATGATGATTTATTAATTAATATTTTTTTTAGGTGAAGATGGGTTGGCACTGGGTACTCCTAGCTGTAGTATCAGTGCAGTCCGCGCAAAGCGATGATGGACACATTATAGAATCTAACCCAGCGACATATGAGTAAGTCTAACTTCAATATTTATAATAATATTATATCTTACCGTTCTCAGCTTTACTAACACGCAAATAGTCGAAAGAAAAACGAAATTGGAAACTTTATTCATAGTTGAATTAAAAATATTTTATCATACATAGATATCTAAATATTCAGGTCATTTGTACGCTCCCCGATGTTTGCTCTGAAATCTCCGACTGGTGTTCAAACTGCAGTCTTCGAATTTGGACACAAACCGCGGTTTTTCTCTTTATATGTACTTTTTTTAAAGAGAGAATTGCTTTATATTTTGATATAAATAAAATAATTAAAGGCCTGTGATTACGACTAAACTAAACTATTATAGCCCTTCATTTAGACATCACTTATAATTCAACTTTACTACTTATTTAATAAATTAATATAGTTTAAAAATCTTTAACATTTTACGACTTATAAATTCAATTTACAATACACTAATACTTGATGTTGATATACAATAATTTTCTTAATTTTATGTCTTGTCAATGAAATGGACAATAAAAAGATATTTAACATTATTTATAAAATGATATAGTAACAATATAAATAACTCGTTGGATGAGGAGTTGATTACTCGACATTGCTTTCAATGATGTAGTGTTTATGATGGAACGTGAATTAGAAGAACATTAAACGGAATTTAAATTGTTCATTTTGAAATTGATGTCAATCAATATTTCATTTTGTTTTATAATAAGTTCTGGTCAGTGTGATGGTTAAAACGTATACTAGGAGGTCTATTTTTGAGAAAGAGCACTCAATTTTTTCACTCGAAAACTAGCAATAGCGATAAAATTCTATTTTTGAGATCGAGCGATATAACATTAAGAAAAGAGTAGTTTAAGCCTCTCCCATTAGATTCTACTTTGTAAAAAACAAATTCTTAATAAAATGTACATAGAAAATAGTTAATTTTTCTCACCTCACCGTTGACAAATTTTGATATGTGAATATTTTGGACCACTTGTTTCTGATTTCGACTTCAAAATCCTGAGGGATTTTCACGTTTACGTTTTCTACTAATGTTTTTGAAATATAAAATTTGGTCCAGTCCCACTAATGTTAATGTTAACTCGAGAGTTTAATTTAGATGGTACCTAGTTGATGCAGTATTTTATGTTGGAATAATGCAAACGAGCAGGCATCTCACTAGAAGTTTAAAAAAAAATGGGATTTATATGAAAAATTTGTTTCAGACCGTCATGGGTTTACAAATGCGATCCGGAATACGGTTGCGAGAGGTTGGAATACCCGCAGTCACACGGCCACTCCGCCAACTCTTCGTACGTGGTCTTCCAGAGCTTGGATCTATGTCGGACTGTGTGCGGTCGCTTCGGCGGCATCTGGCCTAGACCGGTCACTGCGGCTCTCAGTTCACAAATTGTGAAAATCCATCCGAATTATTTAAGGTAAGTGTTTCTAAATGTTGACATGATTCTTCGCCAGATGTTGTAAACTTTGTTATATATAGGCTAGAGTTTGAATTATTTTGTTACTGTACTTTGAAACATTGTGTCCGTATAACTGTGATAGAGGTATAGGAGGTGTAGGTTCTTGCATAAATTGATCGCCTAGATAAGGGTTCACATAATCACCGACCGATGGTAAACTTCGCCAGTTTAAAATTAGACTATTGTGAACTGAACGAATCGTTGACAACAAATTAACGTATTAGGTCAACGTGACACTTATTTTTTCTTTGATAAACAAATTTTCACGATATTACTATCGTGTCCAACATAACAAACCTAACCTATAATTACCTTCCATTCTAACTTAAAATTTCTCGTAATAACACAAACAAAATATCAATTAACAATTTTCTGACAGTTTACAAAATGCCTAATCCGATTTTAAACTTTCGTTAGTTCACAATCGATCGGTGACATAGAATAAATAAAGTATTAAAATCACACATTAAATACGCTCGTGGCGTTTAAGGTAGGCAGATCTCATATTCCCATTAGTACTGGCTCTCCCCTGTCGCTTCTTCCACATTTACGCGTACTAGCGTAGGTGATACTTAATAACGCTCGTCTTTAATATATTGCCAATGTGGCCCACGTGTATGGTAACTTAGGGCGTATCTTACCAGACTGGTATTTATTTTTGCCACATAATTTATCGTGATGACCTCATCAATTTTCTATGTTTGCTTGTGATATGACTGAAAGCTGTTGAGTTGTAATATAGAATTGAACATCAAACAATAAAATTAAAAGGAATAAAAGTGAACATGAAAATAGCGTTGCTATTAATGACAACACGCGATGTCGAAGCTGAACCGGTAGTGCATTATCAAACACGTTCTGTGGCATGCTGCAAATCGTTTTTTTACGATTAGAGATAATTAACGCTATGCTGTAGAGTCCGAGTAGTGAGTTATTGTTGGCAACACCGGTGCGCGCCGAGCGCCGCCAGGTAACTAGGACACGGCGAATTGATAACATCACATGATTTTACCTTGCGAGAAATTCGAAAGAAATTCGTGTGAATACGAAGTTTGAATATACAAATATATTAAAAGTTAACATTCAAAGCCGTCATTCACACGCTGGATTTTGATTTTCAAATATGAAGTCCCAAGATCAATCTTATATTCTCATACCAGAATTGGGTATACTAAAATTACTTTCTTTTTTATTTTATGACAATAAATAAAGGATGAATCCGCCTATAAAATAGACTAGCAGCACAGGTGTTTACCGCGTAAAATACTATGCTGGCCGGGTTGCAAACGTTAGACAGCAGTTCTCGTATGTCATCTGACTACATTGAGACTAAATAATGTTATTTTTTAATCATAACTTCTATTTTCTTCCACTGAGTGGGTCACGAACGCTGACCTACATAGATAATATGTATCGTAAATGGAAATTTCACAAAGTAGTTTTACGACTAAGGGCTTTGATTTATTCCCAAGCCAAACATGGTAAAAAGAGTACGAGTACATACGAGTGGCAATACATTCGACATATACAAGAGTTTGTAACGGTGTACTTGTGACATATCGGGTCAATGTCATAAATACAAACAATTATCAAAATTGTTTCAGTGTTGAGTTCAATGAAACGATTCCATTGGTATGAAAAAAAAATCATATTTTTTTCTAAGGTAAAATATATTTATTTAAACAAATGTATTACCCTCAATATCTATACATTTCGGCCATCCCACGGGAAGGTCATTTATGTCTTTGCGGTAGAACTCTGGGGACCGGGATTTAACAAATTGCGTGAAGGCACTTTGTATTTCTTTCTGTGAAAAAAAAATATCTTGTAAAAATTGTCCAAATCGCAGAAAATACGGTAGTCGGCTGGAGCAAGGTCCGGCGAGTACAGAGGATGTCGGAGGGTTTCTAACTGTAGGTCCTGTAATGTTATAACGATTTCTCGTGCAGACTGAGGTTGCGTTATCATGGCAATAGCAAGTGGTGAAGATCGGTGGACGATTTAGGCCTGTCTCCCTGCGAATTTCGCCATCATTGTTCAAAGTTCAGTGCAGCAGACATTATTGCTTGACAGAATCTGAAGAAGTTGTAGTGAATTAGACTGTGAAGTGACCAACAGTATTTATCACTTTTCTATGAGTAAGCTTCGCTTTAGGGCATTGTTGTGGCATTTGTCAAGGAGTTAGCCATTGCGTTGTTCACTTGCGATTATCGTAAAGAATCCAATTTTCATCACACGTCACAATTTGCCCCAAAATCCCTTCATTTCTATACCGGTTCAACAAGGTAAGGCAAGCTTCAACGCGTGCCTCTCTATGCAGATCATTAAAATAATGGGGCACTCATTTTTTTAGCTTTATTATTTTACCGATTTGATGCAAATGGACCAATATTGTGAATATGATAACATTAAATGATGCCGCTAATTCCTAGATTGAGAAGGATCGGCTTCTATCATCGCATTCAATCGGTATTTACCTTAGTGAGGGGTCTTCCTTGGTGTTCATTCTTCAAGTCGAAGTTTCCAATACGATAGCGATTAAACAAAAAACACACGATCCGTACATTAGCCGTATCCTCTCGAAAATTACTCTATTTTTCAATGTATCCACCTTCACTTTTAAAGACGAATGAAAAAAAAACAATTGAAAGTTAAACAATCGAATGTTGTACATCTTTTAAATTTAGGATGTTCTAGTGGTCATGTGAAAAACTTTCATCCTGGAATCTCACACGAAGCAGGTTTCATTTTAATGCAAAGAAGCCAGTAGTAGTAGCCATTGAAACGGTAATTTCATATTTAAATCCCTATTATTTGCGTTGCTTGATATTGAACAACAATCAAAAGTTTGTAAGCAAACAAGTATTGCGCTCTCTCTGATAAACCCAAACATCTGAGAGTATGACGTGGGCATTACGCAACCTCGTGACGGTCGGCCGAACTGTGCGCTACAATATACATATTTATGCGTGTCTACGCACATGATATGTAGCCAATATGTTGCGAGATACGAGTATGCGTTTAGGGTTACCATATATACTATTTCTTATGATTTATTTAATTTACGAGCGAAACAACAAACTACGCCTAGACCTAGTTAAGCCTTGATAGTCTTACTATCTGTTATTTGTTTATATACATATTAATATAATCTATATATATTCAATAAAATACTGTTATTTTACTTGAACACAAATACCAAATATATAAATAAGTTATCAATGGGAAAGCGAAATAAATCGGTAACTTTTTCCGTATACAAAATTGTTTCAGTGATTGCGTATACTACTGAGTAATATGACTTTTTTACTTCTTGTAGTCGTGTGTTTTATTTGTTGGTAAACGATCTATTACGTAACTGGCAACACTGTTTATTATTAAGAAAATCCCTTGCAATAAGTACTTAATTTATTTCGTAACAAACGACAAACTTTGGTTAACATGAATTTATTATTTTTTTAAAAATTTTAATAGATTTTATATTCAGGTTTAAATTACTAGCTTGTATTTACTTCGTTTAAATTATAACCGTTATCCCTATTTCCTACATTTCTTAAAAGACTTTTGTGATTGTTGCATTTTATAAGACCTAAGTTGAATGTAATTTATGATACGACTTTACTTATTTTGCACGGTTTTCTTACTGTACGCGTACAATTTTTTTATTGGGGATACATCGATACGTCCTTTTTCCAATACGATACAGATACTTTTATGAAAATATCGGCTATACCGATACAGATAAGCTTAGGGAATTTAAAATGAAGATAAACACAAGTTAAATAATATTTTTTAATTAGAAAATGTTGTTGCTAGTAAATGTTGGGAGATCCTTTATGTAGTTAAAAGTCTTCAATTAACAAAGGAGGTACTAAAGTAAACCTAAAATGATGGTAACCATGCTATTTTAAAAAGATAAGTGGAGACAGCGCTGCAGGTGTCTGCCGAGCGTCTATCTATTCTTGGCCTCCTGTGACATCGGCCGCGTCACATCGGGCGAACGACACTTAACAGAAATTCATCGTTAGCTCCAGCCATTCCTCGCCATAGTATAAGTCTAGTAAATGTAGCATGTTAATAAAATATTTTGCAATTTGAACTTTGTTTTTTACCTTAAAAAAAAAACAAACACCGCCCGTGACGGAGAGGTGTAGGCAGAAATTAGGGACTTCCATTGGCACAGTTCTCGCACACTTCTATCGCGTCTTCTACAGTTATATATGTAGGCATTCGTGTATGGCATGTTGTATCAATCATAACATTTCACGATCATGTTTAATTTTTAAAATAATATTTAGTTGATTTAGTACTTATATTTAATCTAATTTCTATTTGTTTCTATTTTAATTTAAAATATGTTTCGTCATTAATGTGTGGATGAGCATTTAGTATTTGACTATAAGAGACTGATTTTTTTACGTTTCATCGCCCCTAATATGGTCCGAAATCAACAGGAGGAGAGTAAAGTAGCTTCTCTCAGATCAGATTATAATTTTTTCAAATGAAATGTGTCAAATATTCGTGCTTTCATTTTAAGTTTAGTAGAAGTTATGAAGTGGCTGGCTGGTTTAATATACCTAACTATTTGTTTTTTTTCCTGCCCTCATCCCATTTTCATATGGGGTCTTAGCACAATACGACCGAAGTCAATACTGTAATCAATTTTGGCTTTAGTTTTATCACGGCCTGCCGCCTGCCTGACGCCAACCCTCCTTGGACATACATATATATGAAATATTAGTAGATTATCGAAATCTAACTATGTGGATAAGATATGTAAACCTTGTCCACTTGTTCTTAGCTATTTCGTTGTTTGTCTTCCTCACACGGGATGACCGTTACGCGCTGTTTCTTCCGCATATCGTACAGGACGCGTAAAACGTTTCAAACGTTTTCTAAGAATTCTTTCCCCTATAACCCGGTCGTTGACGTTTCCAAGTTACTGTATCGCTTTGTGTGGAGAGGATTCGCGTTTTATCTGGATTTGAACCGCCGCTTCTCAGAGCTGAGGGTTATATTTCGTCAACATTTATTCTATACATTTTCTATAGTCGTCTGTTCGAAGTGTTAAGATTTTTCGATAGAAAATTGGACTATTGGTGTATGTTTAGCCAGCAGTAGCTTTTCCGTAATCGGGACAGAATTACGACCACCCACGATGCCGATGAAGCAGCATTTAAACACCACGTTTCGTCTAACGAGTGAGGTAATGCAGGTCCAGTAACCTTTCTCGCCCCATACATTTTACCTTTATCCACTCTTTTATCCAACATAAAGGCTGGCAACGCATTTGCCACACATCTATTTGGTGCTCACAGCGCCGGCAGTAAAAGGCAAGGCGAGTTTGTCATTTGTCAGTCATTGATTATAATGAAAAATAATGGTGAAAAAAAAACAGCGCTGAAAATCTCGTTCTGGGCAGATTTTGATTCCTTGGTGCTTATTCTCTTGCGTTTTGGCGCCCCTGGGCGGTAGCCTAGAGCGACCGCTCTCCTCGGTCTATCCTAGGGCCGGCATCGGTTGCAGATTGGGCCGGCAGATGTCTATGGGTAGTAGTGTTCACTTAGTATTAAGTGAACGGCGATTGCCTCCTTGTTCCATGAAAACATATGCTTTCGTTAAGAATCTGTTAAAATATCTTTATAATATTCCTTGAAACACATAGAATGTATCAAGTCTATGTATGTTACATAGACTATGATCATAATATCAATCATATTTTATTCTGGCTATGAATCATGACACCAAAAATGGCACATAACTATGTTGCTATGTGACTAGTATACTTTTCGTTACGTAGGAGTTTAGCGAGGTCGCTCGGTGTCATCGGTCATCCACCTGAGAGTTCCGCTGATATAACAATATTTACTTAGTGTTCGTGTAAATTGCTTATATATGATATAGAGGTGATTGACCTATCACGATGCGGTGACTTGCGATCCTCGCGTGATAGGTCGCTACCGCCAACTTTGGCAATGACCCGTTCCATTCCACCTACGCCGTGCTGTTATGTATGGATTTGGTCGAGGGAACGAACGAACAAAATATGTAATATGAGCTCGAACAACCGAGCTCATATTATATATTTTGTTCACTATATGTTGCTTTTTATGGTATCTTTGAAAACCACTGTGTACAACAAAGCACCTCTAACGTCTCCAATAGATGTAGGAAGCAAATAGGGCCACAGATACGTGTTAAAATTAATCCACAACGGGCAGCAGCAAAAACTTTCCATAGATATTTAGTAAACCACTGTTATATATAGAACCTTGGCCGCAATTTGGACCCGAGTCCTGTGCTAAAACTGTGCCTAAAAATGTAACCAGAAGAGTGATCGAACAATGCCGTAGTGACAGATGCGGCATGAATGGGCCGGCTCGTACGGGAATATACCAAGACCTTTTATGTTGGTTTGACCACCTGACGAGTGAGATGCTGGAGGCCTAACCTCTTTTCCCAACTCATCCTCTATTCTCAATCTTTTTTACCCCTTTAAAATTCCAGGCAGTTTATATTAAAAGCTTTGGAAAGATTAATGAAAACGCTGCAAATACTGATCTAAAGAGATAAACTGCTAGAGCTAGAGCAGTTGTTAAAAAACACCCTTTGACTCGCAACACCTTTAGCGAGAACATTTCGAATTACTTACGAATTTTAAAATATCGTGCGGCAACACATTTTCATAGGTTCAACTTACCATAAGATGAACTTCCAAGTGCATGTTTAATAACTTAATTTTAAATACCATAAGACTTCGAGAAAGATGACTAAACAAAATCATAAGGCGTTACAGAAACGTCTAGACGTTCATAGAACGACATTGTACAGTTTTTGATTAAGGTCATTTTAATTAAAACTATTGTTAGACAAGTCATGCTGCATCATGTTACGAGATGATAGCCATACATATTTGTTTTGTTATATGTAGAATTTTAATCATAAAAATTAATAGTTTACGTTTTAATTTAATTTTATCATCACATGTAACTTCGTCCGATTGAAGTTTTATGTTACTCTTAAAGTGCCGTCTGTGTTTTATCAGTTCTTGCCTGGTGGAACTGTGGATGTCCCTTCTAGATGATAGTTACAAGTTACTCACAAGAAAAACGTATTTGAGCTTTGGGCTACTTTGCTTACCGTGGGGAACATTGACGTCCAGCTCGTTCACGCCATTTCTCTATTTGTGGTATTTCCTCAGTTGAGCCCCATAAAACCGCTGTACGTTTTCATAACGCTATTTTCATATTGCTTTTTAAAAAACGTACATTAAAACGTTTTAAGGACTTATTTTATTTCAATACCCTTAGTTAGAAATTCGTTCGCTGCATTAATTCTGTATTGCTGCTGCATGTTTTAATTACATTAAGTAGGAGTAAATTTTACACCAAGAGAAATCTTACATTAGGTTATTATCTGCAGTATACTCAGAGTATATTTTTTTTAAATGAACGTAAATCTAATTTACCAAAGGAAAAGACAGTGTCAAAAGTAATACTGATAAGATTACCTCGTACTTAAATATAATTACTATTAGCCCTTCTATGCGACTTAGACAATGCTAAACGGGCGTTGCGTCGGCATTGTGTCGGCGTCACAGAATATGATGTCGGCGTTGCGACGACTGAGCGATGGCGCTGCGCGTTTTACAATACAAATCAGACTTGCCACAAGGTGCGTTAAAACGACGTGCCATTCTAAGCTTGGAGCTAGTGAGACGAAGCGATGAGGGGTGAACACGATGCGACGCCGCAGCGACTTCGCACCGCAGCTCAATATTTTTATAGTATCGAACTTCAACTCTATTGTCATTCAATGACATGTACACCCTGAGCGACGCTGTGTTGTCAGAACATTGCGTTGCGTTGTGTAACCGCATTTGCTCGTGTGCGACTTCCGTTCCGTTATGCTTTAACAGAAAACTCAGATTTTCCTTTATATAAATATATCAATTTTCTTATATTGCTTCAGGTTTGACCTCAGAAATGCTCCTGTTGAAACAAGAGAACTCCTTGTTGAAATGACACAAGTGATCACCGCCAACTTGCTGGCGGAGTGCGGTGGGAACGTTACTGACGTGGTAGAGACGCCAGTCGTGGTCTACATATTAGTGAAGTCGTCTAGTCTCGCACTCACATGGGATACGAACGAGGAATACTTCTTGGATGTTCAGAGTAAAGGTATACTACCAAATATTATACGCAGGCTTGAAAGATGATTCGAAGACCGTTCTTTGAAAAGCGATTTCTATCAGCATTTCAGAGACAGATTGCGTACGGATAGTTAAACCTTTAGTTTCGATCGTTTTATTTAGTTAGTCTCTACCTCACTACTCAATACGCAAATTATTTTTGGTTAAGGTTGGCACTCCTGGTTTGTAGAAAGATCTGTCTGTAGCGGTATTTCCAAACTGGTACGACTAATGTTTTTTAAGGAAATACCGTACTTCTCTCTTCATTAAAGATCGGCAACATATGTACAGCTTTACTGGAGTGTTAAAAAACCTTATTAATTTTAATCCCAAGGTATTATGTTAGGTTGTGACCCATTAATGGTCATATTGCTGGTTATCTCTACTCATAAAATATAGCTAATGAATGCGCAGGGAATGCTATTGATTTCGTACAATGCATATTTTATTTTGTTTATTCCAACACGTTTTAATTGTTTCATTCACTTGGTATTTGTAAGCGACACTCCGTACCACAAATGATACGTATTGATTGCAATACGAATATGTAAATAATATCTATGTAAAAAAATCAAACAGTACATATAACCTTAGTGCGATCTAATTTAAGAATAGAAAAGGTTTTACAGTTTAACGTAGTGTGAGTTTCATTTCGCAGAGCTCTCAGTTTGCTTCGTTGCTTTCGATTGTTCCGAAAAATAGTTTTCGAGTAAGTTTCTGTCCCGGGTAGAACGATAGTGCGACAGTAATTTCTCGATTAGAGGAAAGATACTTTTTATTTATTATATAAGAAGAAACGAATCAAAATATGTATATAATGAGGAAAATAATGGAAACAGAAATAATAAGTTGTTGCACGTAATCCCAGTTTTAATTTTGATATCAACCATTCTTCATAAAGCGAAATATTCGTTATGCCATTTCCGGATTATTAATCTTAGAAAATTGAAAACGTACAATACTATGCCGTCCATTTGTGAGCTCACCACGCAAAGTATTTATGGTAACTTCGTAACACGATTAACCGACAATCAAAGCAAGTACAGTAAAACAGCGGTGGTTTAATTTAGCAAGTGTTGTTTAATTGCGCTCATATCGATGAATGCCATAAATCTATATCCGTCTTCGTTTATTACGAAAAGTCGTATTCTCGATATGTTTGACGACATTTTCTGCATTTCGCGAAGTGTGCTTTGTGCACCCAACCCACACTTTACAAGTCAACTTAGTTTTGTAAAGTATACGCTGTAGTATACGCAGATGTTCAATTTACTCTATACAATATTACAGTCAGCTCGCACTGCCGACATTCATATAAAAACAGTGTTTGATCTTAGTTTTCCTTTACAATAAACGTCAATAATCGAATGTTAAAAGGTTGGAACATAAAAAAGTTTAATTTCGAAGCTTCTTTATTCGTTATAAAAGATTTGTTTCTATAATTGGGTAAGCTCTCAAACTATTGAACCGATTTTAATTCTTCCATCTCTTTCTGTTCAGCAATGATACCTAATGAAGTTTGATCCTTCTATTTTGTTGATTTATTCGTGTCATCATTACAGGTGATAGCCTTACAGTTCACGTGTCGGCCGACACAGTTTACGGCGCTCGCCACGCTTTGGAGACCTTTACGCATCTGACTGCATCCGATAGACCGGTTTACTCGAACCAGCAGAAATGTGGTCTTTATATCTTGGCCGGCGCAAAGGTCAGAGACAGGCCTGTGTACGGTCACCGAGGCCTGGTGCTAGACACTTCTAGAAATTTCATACCCATGGCCGATATAAAGAGGACAATTGATGGCATGGCAGCCACCAAGATGAACGTATTTCATTGGCATGTCACTGACTCGCATAGCTTCCCGTTGGAATCAAAGAACGTACCGCAATTTACGAAGTAAGATTACAAGTTTCTACTACATTTTTTTTACTTTTAACCTAGTTTCTTTATTTTTTTATTAAAATTTGAAACGGTGCACATTTCAATATGTGGTTAAGTTATTAAGGTCAATAATTTAAAATGACATTATTAAGTGTAAACATTTGCTAGTTTACTACTCTCAGTATGAAGATGAAATTATCTATATTTTTTTGTAAAAGACGTTGTTACGACGTCTGGTGTGCAATCTTATCATTGTCTCCCTGCCCTTTTCCCATATTATGTGGGGTCGGCACAGTATGACCGTAGTCCTACTGTTTACGTTTTGGCGACAGTTGTTACGGCCGCCTGCCCTTCGCCAACCCTCCTCGAGAATGGTGTGCAATCTAATGGTCTTTAGATTTAAAAAGATTTGCCTAAACAATCAACTATCATGTCTTATATGAAATTAAACATATTAAAAATGTTCTAGTTTAGCAGCTGCACACATAATGAATGAGACCTTCAAGGTCTCATTCATTATGTGCGATTGTTTCCGACAATCAAACATAATTACTGTTTATTGTGCTTGGCGAGAATCTTTTGTAGTATGTATATACGTGCACAGTAATAGAAGTATTCAATAGCTTTAAGTAATAAACATATGACTTTTTTATTATTTATTCCAAACTTACAATCTAGTTACAATTTTTGTTCACTTAGGGCCTATAAACCTTGAAAAGGTTTGTGCAGTTGTCGCATTTAAATTACTAGATATTATCTAATCGGTACACTTTATTACCATACCACGATTGCGATAATTGAAACCGATTACAAGTAAGCAAGCGAGTAATAAACGAACATATCTGCAAATATCGATGGTTACTGTGCAACATGTCAGGGACGACTAGGTATTAGAGTCATAGGTATAACATTCTGAATTAAAATTAAAATTATCTTTATAATGATATCGTAAATATTTTCCTTGAGCTACATTCAAAATATTATTATAATATAAAAATAGTTAAATAGTAGGAAAATTATCTTCGGCATTCCGTGAGACGCTTGCTTCGTTCGAATGCTAGGTATGTCTAGGGCTAGACTAGTCGTATGTCTAAATCTCAGATGGTAGAAGGAAGATGTGAATTAAATAATATAACTCCAGCGTACGCCTCCAGAATGTAACTTTGTATCCGTGTTCAAGAATGTTTAGATTAAGATCTTGTTATTCATAATTAATATTGGTGAAATTTGTGGTATTTTCTGGGGCGAAAAGCTGCTGCTACAGCAAGCTTTACCACTATTAGGTAATACTAGTCGAACCGATTTCCCCAGTTGAGAAATATCGAATCCGATTCGATATCTATCTATAAAACGACGCATCCATTAAAGGACCTCTTCTTAGAATATTTTAAATCTTAAATTTAAGAGAAGCTGTACATTTTTAGACCGTGGTCCATCATCTATTTTTCGTCATTAGCCGACACTATCGTGTACAACTTTAAAATGAGGGGTAATTTTATTTTATAAAGGAATAAGGAAGATCTCGCGGACCGACAGAAAAACAGGCTAGAGAAATTATGTATAGGGTGATATAATTGGCTTCTTATAACAATATATTGCAATTTAGGATTTTTAATTTCTAAATCTTACATAAATCTGTCTTAAGAATATTTAGATTAATTCTAATCATCCTGAGACCGTCACCTTTTAATAGTGTGATCGTTTATCAACAATTTTGTTCTTCATTTGTTTACTAGTACATCATTTAGTTGTGAAATACTTTCAGATACGGAGCGTACTCCGCGCACGAGCTCTACAGGACGGAGGAGGTGCGCGAGCTGGTACAATACGCGCGGACACGCGGCATACGAGTTGTGATAGAGATCGACTCGCCCGCGCACGCCGGCAATGGCTGGCAGTGGGGCAAGGTAGTTTGATTTTAATATATTATAATGCGGGCATTTATTATAATAATCGTATATTAACAATAAACACAAAACATAAAA
>DWTW01000636.1:0-15258 GCA_018246275.1 Papilio slateri | reverse complement strand
CGCGATGACTTTTGTCTTTATTTTATTTTCGTTTGTATATGTTTTTTGTTTTTTATTTAAACTATATATTTAATCGATAAGCAAATCGACAAGTTTATATCAATAAGTCTGTCAGCTTGAAAGGCAACAAACTCATCAAAGGCTGTTTGTACAGCTTCGAGAATCATTACACAATACCTTTGAAAAATATGTTGCCATAGGTATCGCGATTTTTCCGGACGAGAATTTATAGAAATCATTTGATTTAAGGTCACGGAGCGAACGAGAGTTTCCAACTCTAATATTTCCAGATTGAAGATCACCTTCTCTTTACTGATATTTTTTAAATCAGTTAAAAAATAGAATTTGGTTAAGATTAACCTAAGATAAATAAAGCGAAAACGATAAAAAACTCTGACGGCCAAGAACTTCTAGATAGGAATATCTATTTAATATTCTTAAAACACAAATTCTTGTCTCGAATTTAGTGAAAAGTTCCCTCCCTTCTTTTTGTAATTAAAACTTGCATTATTTTTAGGTTACCTAGTTTCTCCTTAGGCTTTTTGTTCCGTAGCGTTATGCGAGAGAAGATAATTAGGTACCTATTTATTCAAGATCCCTGGAACATGCGAAGTAAAACGTTCCTTCGCATGTACCGTATCCTGTTGTAGTTAAAACATTAAAGAGCTATCGCTTTAGTTATATATGTCGTGATTTACTTTTGTAAAGACATACGTATATAGTCCCGCGGAATAAAGACGTGACGATCTTTAATTTGAAATAAATGATCTTAATTTTTTACCAGGTTTTAGTCATTTAATAATGACAACGGTCGATTTTATAATTTGTTCCAGATCAAATGCCACGTACACCTCACAGAATACAGGCTTGAAGTAGAAGTTTCCTGCGTTTTCCTTCTCTCTGTAATAAATTTTAATATTTTTGTACGTTGAGTTATAAATTTAGATATACATTGTAATTCTAACCATAAATGAAGAACGTACACTATAAATCAAGTGCGTATTTAATTCCTTAACATGATTATGTTCACTGTACGCGTGTAATATTAAACAATATCGACTTTAACAAAGGTAACGCAGTTAAGAGGCTTAAATGAGATTACTATTCAAGTTCACTCGCCGGTTACATTATCCGCTAAACTTATCAGAACCCGCCCTTTGCGGATCATTTCTTAAACATACTAAGTGGGCGCATAAGATTTAACCACCAATTTTTTTATGCTTGGCCGTCATTGACTGCAATTTCTTATATGTACACTAGCTATGCCTCGTGGATTCGCTCACTGCGCCGTTTAATTTAAACAAAATCAATTACCTTTTATAATTTTCCTAATTTTCGCCACAACCAAATATCACTTAGATAAGCATTATGAAAATGTTATATCAGTGGAAAAAACATTTCATTGCCTCACCGTGTCGCATCGACCCCTCGTCCGCGCTTATGCTCGGCTCCTAAGGGTCGTAGCGTGATGTTCAATAGCCTATAACCTTCCTTAATAATTAGACTATCAAATGCAAGAATATTTTTTCAAATTCGATCAGTAGTTCCCGAGATTAGCGCGTACAAACAAACTGATTCTTCAGCGTTATTATATTAGCATATTTTGAAACGTAGCTTTTTATAAACCAGATACGGCTTTGGCTATATATATAGTGAATATATACAGAAATGATCCGTAGTGTATGTACGGATAGGTGTGCGGGGCCAGTAAGTTAGTTTCGTGCGGCCCATGCAGTGCTTGAGATGCGGGTCAAAAGCTTGTTCAACTTTAAGTTGCGGCATAACTCTTTGCGGTTTATAACATGAGTTTTAAACTCGAATATCAATTTATTGGAAAAAAACAAACAAACAAACCTTTGCTCGTGGCAATGCCTTATAACGTTAATATTATCTATTATTATTATTATTACTAAAGAAAGGTGAGAATTATATATTGATCGATGCATATAACTATGCAACATAATACTTGGATTATAAAGTACTAACCATGAAATCTAATGTACAAACTTTACAATAAACTGATGACAAGTCTGGGTATTATATACTTAACATTGTCATCTAAAAAAAGTGCTATGTGCCTTAAATTACCATTCTAGTACTATCCCTAATGGAACGTAGCACTCGCTGTTCTTCCCAGCCTAACTTCCAACGTAATAGATTGTGTGTTACATTAAAATTTAAGTCATTACGAAAGTATATCATTGATTGGCGTGTCTCTAATGACATTTAATGTGTTGTTGCAGCAACGGTCCGGTGGAGGGCGCGTATGGTTCGCAGCACAGCCCCGTGTCGCGCTCGGACGCCTCCACCGAGGACGCGGAGCTGTCGGCCGCGCTCGCCCACCAGCACCATCTCGCTATGCAGGTAACGTGTTGTAACATGCCTTCCATAAGTCGCCTAAGCTCAGCCTCAGTGTTCTTTAGGAGATCTCTCATGACCATGTCTCCCCCATCTGATGCTGAGTATTGTTCAAAAATATGTCTGCCTAAATTGTGATTGGCATGCCACAATACAACACTTTTAGGTACCGCGAAATCTTTAAATGATTCTATGAATGGGGGAATGATGGGTAGGGGATGTTGAGAGTTTAGGGATCTCCTGCGGTACCTGCATTGATCCTAAGTTGGGCAAGGAAGACGACCATATCTCTTAGTATCAAATAACCTTAATACGCTTACTTCTCGGGCATTCGGACTAGAGAACCCTTTCATGATATAGTTTTAATTTGGACATTATTCACTATGGCATTTGTTAGCTCGATTGCTGATTATTATTCTAATTTTCAGCAGGAAATTTTAGTATTAGCCAACCAATTTTGGACTTGTCCAATATTTGTCTAATTCATAATGAAGTCACTGTCTTTCCATATTCAGATATTTGCGGTCTCTATTGTTGGGTTAGTCCGTCATTTGTCTTTGTCCTTCAATGACTCAACTTAGTCGCCTTGTGTTTGTAACTTAAACGGAAGTTGTCTTAAGATAGGTTTAAAATTGTGACAGAATTCACGTTATTTTTTTTATAAAAAGAGGTAGCAAATGAGCTAGCGGCTCACTTATTATTAAGTGACCGCTATATGTAGACATCTGCAACGAGCAAATGAGTTGCAGATGCGCTGCCTACCTTTAATGGACAGAGGAGGGAATAGTATTATACCACCCATTTCTTAGTCAAAAATTTAGACAGTAATGTCTTTGAAAATTTAAGTTTTTAATGTGAAATATTTTATTCAATATTTCACTTTATATGAATAAATCTTATTTCTTAGAAGTATAGCTTTTTATTACCTTATTTATTATCACTAAGAGCAGGCTAAAGAAAGCCAAACAAGTTTTTTAAAAGGAATTCTGGAAGCTTGAATGAAATTCCTTTGTATATTTTCCTTTACTTTGCTGTTTGTATTTTTTATTATACACTTTTATTGTAAACAATTTATATACGATTAAGCGATTTAATTAAAGAAGACCTTTGACCATGAAATAGTATAATTTCTTCAACTGTAAATTAATTTATGTACCAACAAAATATCGATATGAAAAAAAAAAATGATATTGCTGGTCTTGCTTCCAAATACCTCATTTGTAATTCGCTGATCTGCAACACGCTTTTATTACTTTGGCATGTTGGAGTAAAGGAATCTTTCGTCTTAATTTTCACCAACTTTTATACGTCCGATTGAAAATTTACACTCGAACAACAATTTATCAAGAACAATAACCATAACCATTTTGCATAACTTTGTTTTAGTCCTATTCAGGATTGTGAGGACCAAAAAACAATTTCATTTTAAGATTTAGAAAAACACTATCTAGGTAGAAATTTAAATAACAATAGGTACATACGTTTTCGTTTTTAAAAGTATTAATTATTCTATACCTCTTGTCACGTACCACTGAATCACTGAAAAACGTCGTTGGGAAGTGGCTCAAGTCAATATAAAATAAATTGACCTCCCTATTGAGGTTTTAATACGAATAGACAAAACGGCATTATTTCTACCTTCAGGCTGGAGAGTACCAGGTGTCGGGCGTGGAGCCGGACTACGGTCAGTATGTGTCATCGCCGGCGGCGCACTATAACCACATGGGGCACCTCACAATGGCGCCCTCGCAGAAGTACCCTCATGTGAGTTATATGTACATACTTTACACTACGATTCTTATTCTTGTCTCTCTCCTTCCCCCTCCCCTCCCCCTCTCTCTTACTCATTGCGAAATTAATTGACTCCAGAAAACTAGAAGTTAAGAAATATGTAAACTGCCTTTTAAAGTTCTTTTCAACATTTTTAATGGAATATGGAGCAAACGATGAAGCGGCTCTCATGTTGCTAATTCTCGTCGCTTCTTATAGGCATCCACAGTAATCACATGAGCTGCCGATGTGCCCTGCCTTTATGTTTATTTATTTAATTTGTTACACCAACAAGATGAACACTAATTTTAGACAATTGAATACACCAATGTTAATTAGAGGCTTGGTGAGTGCCATCTCAATTATAGGTGCAAACCACAATGCAATAAAGTTCAACGATAAAAGAAATTAAAACTATTTGTAAAAAAATAGGGCAAAGGAGAGATATAGAGAACAAAAAAAGAAAATAAGGGATGGGAAAGGGGAAGGGCATTAAGCTTCCGGTACCACGCTCATCGTTCACGTCTGTTTCCATTATTTATGTTTACGTATATATATTTAAAAGACAGAAATACATACATTTTCAAAGGCTTTAACCACTTAAAACTAGATTTCCTCTCAACTTATGGATAATCTCAGCCTTATTCTGTGATCGTTTATTAATTATGTACAAACTTTGGATGAAAAAAATTCTTAAGTCGCTGTGATTGCTACAACTAGACACGATTTTATGTTCTAGAACGGCTTTGAGGTTAATTAAAAAGTTTATAATTAACTTTTTAAACTTGTTTCCACTCTGCCGATAGCAGTTTTCTAATAACCATTTTAATCCACTGAATTATTAGAATTAAAACTTTTAACTATGTGGTTGGTTTGATAATTTAACAGTAATTTAAAATATATAAAAGATGTTAAATTCATCAAATGTTTATTAGGTTATTTTATAAAAAATTATCGTATATATCAGTGCTTGGATGAATCTCCTCAAAATATGACTATGAAGACTGTGGTTTGAGTAAACGTAGGACGGTGGGACTCTAACAAAATATGTGTAAAGTGATTCAAAGTAGGTACCATGAAGGAGTTAAAGGAAATATTTTCATTTACTCACTATTAACGCTTTTTTGGGGTATGTTTCAAGTATTATTGTATTTTGCAAGAATTTACCCGCGGTGGCCATGGCTGGCAGCCAGCGTGAGAAGCTGTATACACAAAATATCAAACGCGAAAAATAATTTAATTTAAATTTAATTAGTGTTGTTTTTCGAAATACAATATTTAGAAAACATTTGGTTAAAGCATCAACGAAAAGGGCGCCAAAAGATAATCTAGCTCTGCCTTGATTTAAGGCTACAAGTAGCTCCAGCTGCTAAGAGCAGCTCGTGCGCTGATAAACGGATTGCTAGTTAATACATTTATCTCCGATCAGGTGATGGACTCAGTGTCGGTGTCCGGCGGCGTGTACGGCACGGGCCCGGGCGGCGCGCACTACGGCACGTACGCGCACTACGGCGCCGCGTACCCCGCGCAGCCCGCGTACCTCGTCGAGCCGGGGACACAGGTGCCGGCTTATATGGCACAGGTGGCTATTAAATTACCTTATCCTAGAAAGTAAAACCTCCGACAGGTCCGAAACTTGTCGGTAACAACAGCGATGTACGCGAACTTGAGCTAAGGCGTTTAATTTTATTAAATATAAAATAGCCATTTAAATTTTCATTGTTACATCAGCAATGATGATGTTTTACGTATTAATAAAACTTAAGCTTTAAGAAGAGCGCTCTAGCATTGAATTATGTCTCTTCTATTATGGGTTTTGTTTAAATTAACAAGCAATCACATCGTTCAAGAATACATAGCCGCGCCCAGCACATCTTAAGTATTATTAAAGTTTAAATTAAAATATTCACAATGAGTTATCTAAACATTTCAGGAATACGTGGAGGGTGGAGGCAGCGCGTCCCCGCGCAGCGCCTCGCCCGGCGCGCTGCCGCCGCAACACAATCTGCATCTGCAGCAGAGGTATCAATATTCAATACCCATTCAATGAAAACAAATAAATAAAGCTGCTACTCGAGATATATAATGCGACGTGTGACGATATGTGGTGTTCTAAGACGTTATCTAACGCTGTTAAATCGAACATAGAATTAACATTCACTTAATTTCTTGTTTTGAACATGTTCTTACCAAAGAAAAAATATATAAGCTATTCCAGTCTACTTGTTAAATGTGTGTGGTAAGCAAAACTTTTTGTTAGCTCTTGTGTAAGGAAAGGCACGGTGCACGGTGAAAATTGAGGACGATAGGATGGGAAAAAGATTTTGGCTTGGGGTATCCCCCCACCAACGTGATGAAATGCTGAAACTATTAATAAAATCATGTGGCCTGCTGTTTACTACACCTCATGTACCAAGTATTAAGTAAGCTTAGGTCAGTGGGTGATGGTGTTGAGTACCAAGTAGATGAGGTTGTACTAACACTATCCTCGAGTTTGACATTATGGAACACCTACCTAGTTGCGGAAATAGTGCGGAATAGCTCCCTTCTATGTAAATATGCATTAGGATCGCGCTAGATCGAAATCCATAATATCCTTCTGGGTTACGATTTGTGTGCGTAGTTATTTATTTAGTAATGAATACTTATTAACAGGTACGACTCGGCGTCGCTGGAGCAGCTGGGGCGGCACTACTGCGTGACGTCGCCGCGCGGCGAGTACGCCGGCGACGCGTACGGCTACCAGCACTACACCGCCGCCTACGACCCGTCGCCGCACCAGCAGACACAGTTCAAAGTACGATACTGAATCCTCGCCCTAAATCCGATGTCTAGTGCGATAATCTGTAACTCCGCAATTCCTGATGATTTCTTAAATTCTAGCTCGACATTTAATGAGGTTATTGTTTAACTTACTCACGATACATAACTGATGTTTTTTTTTGTTTTTATTACAGTTTATTTAGGTTACAAGTTTAAATATTTTGTACCCAAAGAATATGGTTAGTTATACCTCATCTTGTTATTTCACCGAGTATTGTTTCTGTAAAGGTAATCTTTATTTTCAGGACTCTCAGAACGGATTAAGCCTTGGCAGTACCGGCGGTCAGTCAATGTACGGAGACGAAGACGAATTGCAAAAGCAAATGGCGGGAATGGCGTTAGGTCAGTATATCACAATTTAGTCATGGAAAAAGGTCGCGGAAATGTAAAAATCCCATTAAAATCTAAATTTAAACACTCAAGTAGTGTATATCAATTGTTTTGTCGTAATATAAGTTTGCCTGCTCGAGTTGACAGATGTTCCATTGTCTAATTATTTCTGTAATAACAATGTATAAGTAAAGCGAGCATTTCTTATATTTTATATATTTATGTAGGCTATCTCGATAACGGCTAAAACAATTCGTATTGAATCTTTTATTTTAATAAGATTTTGTTTATAGGTATTTTTCTCGAAAATACGCGAATTTACCCGAAAATAACTAATTTAAGGGCGCCATCTTGTGTTGACAGCGGATGATAACCTATTGGTACCCTAAAACTCTGTAAGAGATGGCTCTATAATAATCAGGATGCTTAATATATTCTTCTTAACTGACTAACGAACAAGAGAATTGGGCCTTCGAGTAAGATACTTATAAATGTATAAACAGTTCACCCCGGGGGCGGCGGGCGGGAGGACGGCGGCGGGCTGCAGTGGCGCGACCCCAACCTGCCGGAGGTCATCGGCTTCCTCAACTCGCCCTCGGACGTGGTGAAAGCGAACGCCGCGGCCTACCTGCAGCACCTGACCTACATGGACGATCCGAACAAACAGAAGACCAGGAGCTTGGGTATAATATCATTTTGTAGTCGGAGTTATACCAACCAAATGTGAAAAAATTAAATATCAAAGAAGTCTGTCTAGATATTCATTTTTGTGCCCAAATTATTTTGTTGCCGCTCTAGTTTCATATGTTTGGGCTGCGACTTACGTAAATTGTGCTTTTAAATATATTGAAATTTTTTTCTTACTTAAATTTCTTGAGTAGCGACATATTGTAGTCGCAAGTATATATATATAATTTATGAGGTGAAGGTCGTTTAAAAAAGATATATTTAAAAATCATATGATCATGTTTTTATACAGTTTAAAATTCATAAAATTTTATAAATACATTAAAATAAATTATGTATTCAATTCCATTATTGTCGAATATTTTTTTTTCTCTGCCCTTTTCCATACTGTAATAGGTTTTGGCTATAGTTTTTTATAGTCCGGCCGCCTGCCTGGCGCCAACCCTCCTCGGGTGTAAGGTAAAATAATTAAGTTAGATCATTTTTAGTGAACAATGGAACCACTAAAACCACATAATTTGGATCTTTTGCTTTGTCTGTTCTAGTTCTATCAGTTTTCATAGCTCCTAAAAGTTGAAATTTTCTTCTAAAACTAACTTATTTACACTTTCAGGAGGTATCCCGCCCCTTGTGCGCCTGGTGTCGCACGAGAGCGCCGAGGTGTGCCGCAACGCGTGCGGCGCGCTGCGCAACCTGTCCTATGGCCGCCAGAACGACGAGAACAAGCGCGCCATCAGGGACGCCGGGGGCATCCCCGCGCTCATGGCGCTGCTGTGCCGCACCACTGACATGGAGGTGGGGTGACCGCTCGAAACTGTAACCGACGAGCATGTGTGCCTAGATGTATGGATGTAGAAGAAGCGAAAGAGGTGTGCCAAGACTGTGCCAAATGGAAATCCATAACCTTTGCCCTTTAGTTTACGTGGTTCGATGTGAACCAGGGCATAAGTTTATTGTTTTTATTAATCTATCACAATGAGATCAAAATATAGTATGTTCTTATATATTTCTTTAATTTTCTAGTCTTTTAATTACTGTTTTTGTTAAATAGGTGAAGGAACTAGTGACGGGCGTCATCTGGAACATGTCGTCGTGCGAGGACCTGAAGCAGTCGATCATCGACGACGCGGCGCAGGTGATCGTCAACAAGGTGATCATACCGCAGTCCGGCTGGCACCCCACCAACCCCGGCGACACGTACTGGATCACCGGTGAGTTTCTACACCTACCTTACTCGTGTTAAGAAAGCGATTGAACGGTCTAGTGATAATAGTGTTCATTGAGAGTTCTAGATAACATTTTTAATCTTGCAAAGAAGTAGGATACGCATAACTCTGTATTCAAACTCATCTTCTCCCTGCCCTTTTTCCACTTATGTGACTTCGGCATAGTATGACCCAGAGGTTATAGAGTATTAATAGTTAATTTTTATAGAAGAATGACTGAAACAGGCAAGCAATAGACCTGTGTAAGTAAACACCTGTAGCCTTTATAAATAATTAGTAAGTCGCACAGATGGATAGATAAAATATAGGTTTGATTACTTGCTGATATAAGAGTTATCTATTGGTTTGTAGAATTATTAAAATTGATTCATTGGTTATCTGGATCAAACAAATAATTAAATCTTTTCTCTTGTATTGAACTATTAAAACATGAAGGGTGGAATAGCCACGTACTAAAAAAAAAATCACTGAAAATCACACAATTACGTAGGATTTTTTTGTGAATGACTCCTATAGTGCAAATTACAATGAAATAAATCGTTATGTCAACCGATTTGTGCATTCGATGCAGAACATTAGTGTTTTATATGAGTATTACAAAGATATTTGTAATGTGTGGCAGTGTTCCGTAACGCGAGCGGCGTGCTGCGCAACGCGTCCTCTGCGGGCGAGTACGCGCGGCGGCGGCTGCGCGCGCTGCCCGGGCTGGCCGAGGCGCTGCTGCACACCGTGCGCGTCTCCGTGCGCGTCAACGCTATCGGCACCAAAGTCGTCGAAAACTGCGTCTGCGTGCTGCGCAACCTATCCTACAGGCTAGTCCACAGCAATTGCTAATCAAGACTGAAACGAACGTATACGCCAGTTATAAGTGCGACAGAGATAGCACATATCTGTCGACTCCCGCGTCATTTTAGAGCTATTGCGCGGCTTTCTGTTGACAACTTCATTCACATAAAGATATGTGTGGCCCCTCTTTGATTCTCGTTTATAAATACAGTGTTAGGCCAGTACGTCAATATTTTGCTATAACACCGTCATGGATCTATGTACATTGAACCATTAGATGGATACATGAATTATCAGGTTAATCCAAGGAAATGCTGAAAATAGTTAACGATACCGGTTGTTTGGAATAACTAGATAGTCAATGCTACATTTTATGTGTGATTTAAGTAAACACAGGCCACGATAGAGGTGATTATATCAATAGATATTGTGACAATTATTTGAGCATTATCTTAACTACAGGTGTCAAGAAATCGAAGATCCCTTGTACGACACGAGGGCGCCGCCGACACAGTCTTCAGGACAGGCCAGGATACAAGCGAGCGCATCCAAAGGTACCTTGATAACATAAACTGTTCGTGCGAAAACCTTGTCAATCTAAACAGAAAATGTTCTAACCAAATTTGAGAATGATATTATTAGATGGCTTTTGGCCACAGATGTTTGATATCGATAAGATTAAAGAGAATTTTTGTCAAGAGTGTGCGACATGAAAATCCATAATCTCTGCCTACCCTTTAGGCTAGTGAAGGATATGATTTACCCTAGCGTTTATAGCCAATGTCGGAATGGTAAAAAAATATCTTTGCTTAATTTAAGCTTTTTGAGATTTTTTGTCAAACTTGCATGGCAGATAGCTTATAAATAAATAAGCACTCACGCCCGTAAGCCAGAGGGATAGGCTGGCCTCTACATGCATACATCTACGCAGGAGTACCCGTGACCGATGAGCATGTCATTGGTCACGGGTACTCCTTATATTTCCTTTCTTTAGTATGTCACTAATCTGATCGATATAAATGCCTTGCAGATGTCTTACATATTCTATTTATTTCCAGGCGAGAATCTGGGTTGCTTCGGTGGCAGTAAAAAGAAGAAGGAAGGATCTTCTTCGTCTAACTCGACCAGCCCTCTCGGCAAGAGTGATCTAGACTCCCAGCCTCTGGGAGAGACAGGCTCCAATACACAGCTGGGGTATAGTGTTCCCAAGGGAACAGAAATGCTGTGGTCACCAGAAGTAAGTTAATATTTTGGCTTTAAAAATGTAAAAATCGCAATTAATACGACATCATATCGTAAGGTTTCTATTCCGATATCACGGTTTTTGTCGTCGTCATGTATCAGTAATTAATAATTCTAGCAAATATCGTCTTAAAGTACCCAAGGAAATTGACAAGGTTCGTAACAGATGCGTTTCTAGTCTTTCCTAATTACAAAAGGGCGTAAAGAACATTTAGAAGATTATAAGATCTTTTTCTAAAGATTAACTTGCCCTGCATCAAATGGATAGTTATTTTTTAATCAATATAATCGGTTGCACGTTGCAGGTGGTGCCGCTGTACATGGCGCTGCTGCAGTCGTGCTCCAACCCGGAGACGCTGGAGGCGGCGGCGGGCGCGCTGCAGAACCTCGCCGCCTGCTATTGGCAGCCCTCCATCGACATCCGCGCCGCCGTGCGCAAGGAGAAAGGTCACTGCAAAATATATAAACGATTCAAGGAATCTTATGCAGAATATTTATGCCAATAAATATAACATTTACTTCCATATTTGAATCCCTCCCTTAATGAAAATTAAATATTATTGTTTAAATTTCCGTACGTCCGTTCCATTATGATCTCCTGTAGCCTAAACGATTTAACCGATTTTGAAGGGTGAGGTGTCGTTAGATTCGTATTCTTCCCCGGTGGCCCGGTGTCACAGGCGTACAGTTAGTCCTCAATATTGGTTTTTGAGGTTATATTTCTTTAGGCGCGTTTGTTTGGAATAAATTATGAGAGTAACATTTTTACGATGCGCGCGCAGAGCGACAGCCAAAAAGCGACATGATGAAGTTAGCCGATGACTATTTGTCAAGTTTCCGTGAAAACTCGTAACTATGTTCAAAGTAGTTTCAGTCAGTTCGTCAGTAAGTATAATTTCTAACGTGCGAACATAAGCACACACGTTTGAATTTATTTTAATGAATTAATAATTTAATTATTGAATTTATATATTATAAATTAACAATAGCTTGTTTGTATTGTTATGAAGTTATGTGCAATGAAATATCTTTGATATTGAGACGACGATAGACTCCCCACTGGTCATGTTCTCACAGGTGCTAACGGATCATTTTTTTTTTCGGAAAAGACGGGTTTCCTTTCCGTATTCCCCTTTCACATTTCTCTTTGTTTCCTTACTGATCTGCACCTCTTATTTATTTTGGATGTTTTATAAATCGCGTTGATGGCTAACCTTATATGAAATGATTCACCGGTTGTAGTGTATGAGTATTGTATCATTTATCATTACTTCAGGCTTACCGATTCTCGTTGAGCTGCTGCGAATGGAGGTCGACCGCGTCGTGTGCGCGGTGGCCACGGCGCTGCGCAACCTGGCCATCGACCAGCGCAACAAGGAGCTCATCGGCAAGTACGCCATGCGCGACCTCGTGCAGAAGTTACCCAGCGGCAATCAGCAACACGATCAGGTTACTCTCAATTATTATTTTAGACGGGACTGTTAAATTTATTTGTCATCAATATACAATGTTTGTAATTACCATAATAAAAAGTCCAGTTTGATTACAAACAATGTGACATAATTACGGATACGAACGTGTGTTTGTTCAGACTTCACACTAAAATGTTCTCTCTCGTAAATCTAGAAAGTCTAGAAGATTTAATTACTCTGGTATGTTACAACTTTATCTGTACTATTTAGCGTTTTGTTTTTTAGGGTACATCTGACGACACGATAGCGGCCGTGCTGGCGACGCTGAACGAGGTGATAAAGAAGAGCGGCGAGTTCTCGCGCTCGCTGCTGGAAGCGGGCGGCGTGGAGCGTCTGCTCAACCTCACCAAGCAGCGCCACCGGCATACGCCCAGGGTGCTCAAGTTTGCAGGTCAGTTGCCCACTTCTCCATTACTAAGCAATGAGACACGTAAGGGGTAGTAACATTGGTAGACCTTCTCCTTATCCATCCATCCTTAACTATGAATTGTTGCGGATTGACAGGTAGCAGTAGCCATAGGGAATCCGGTGACCCTTTTGCTCGTTTACCTTCGTATATATCGTATATATAGGAGAAAGAGACAAACGAGCAATGGATTATCTAAAGTTAAGTGGTCACCGCCGCCCATGAACATACGCAACACCAGAGGAACTGAACTGCCGGCCTTTAAGGAAGGAGTTAAAGCTACGAAAAGATTTGAGAAGTAATATACGGTGATGACTTTCAGGTCAAGTGCTGATGACTATGTGGTCGCACGCGGAGCTGCGCGAGGTGTACCGCAAGCACGGCTGGCGCGAGGCGGACTTCCTGACGCCCGCGCGCGCCGCGCAGCCCCGCGCCGCCAACTCCAGCGGTAAGCCCTTCCTACCTACTATACAAGGGCAGCATCCCATGTCCGTCGAATGGTCGCGTCATTGCATCTGTGTGGTTATGTATACGTTCATCTTCAAGATGTCGTACCAAACAAATCTAGTATACATATATTGCGTGGTACGTAAGCTATATGTTGTGAAATTAAAACTAAACTTGTACAATCTGTCTTGCATGAGAATCACGTGAGCGTATTCTTGCGAAGTATAGACGTGTACACTGTAGGTGGCGTATAGATCTCAGCCAATTTTGTAGTTTCTTAAAACATCACGGTCATTTTTATTGTACAATGCTTAGAGAACTATATAGTGTTTGCAATTAGTAAAATATTAAAAAAGCTATATTTTCATTAGAAAATTTACATGGTTATGTATTATTAAAAGTATAATATTAAAAAGATATAACCTAATGCTTATTTGCACCGTATCTCACACGAACACAGTAAAATACGTCGCACGAGTTGGTGAGCATTCTCTATGCTTTTTGATAAGCTAAGAAATCACAGCTGTGTAACAGATTAATTCATCAACTAACAAGAAATTTCAGTGTGATTTGTACAAACATGTTCATTCGCGGTCAGATACATTTCGATCATTTTGAATCTTACGATATATGAGATCCAAATACTAACTACGTTTTACAGATAGCTACTGCATTAGTGGTTTAACATGGAAGCAATGTTTTTCCATATAAGAACGTTGCAAAAGTTTAATCAACATATTGTTAGATTCAAAATGATAATCACCTATACGTGTACGTATACGCACTTGGCTGCGTGCACTGTTGTCCATTGTTGTTTGAGCTGTGTACATATGGGTGGTGCATGTCGCGGGCAGGTCAGGGCACGCCGGCGGGCTCCGGGGGCGCGCCGCACTCGCCGAGCAACGCCAACAGCACGCTCAGCCGGCCGATGGCCTCCACGGGCGGCACGCGGTACGAGGACCGCACTATACGCAGGCACAGAGAGGTATCACGATCGCATGCTTTATCATTGTGCCATTGGTTTTGGGATTTTGTGACAGCTTTTCGGAGTTTTATTGCGTAATTTTATTTTATTATTATTGATGTTATTGACTTTTTAAATATTATTTTTTTCCATAGCATTTAAAATAATAATTTCTATATCTATTACTAGACATACCAGGATTAAATGATCTTATCAGCTTGCTTTACCGCATTGGATGTAAAAAAAAAGGAGTGAGGCGTCGTTGATTAGCGATTGCTCTAAGCCTTTCGGTATTCCGTTTATGAGTTTCAACAAAAAATATGTTTATAAATAATGCATGCTTTAAATGCACGCGTAAAAATGCGAATCTCAAGTTCTTGTAATATAAACAAAATTGTATGTTTTTACTATTGTCTCCATCTTACATATACTTTACTTACGAATGTGGAAGTGACTGAAATATGCACTCATTGCTATTGACACAAAGAAGAAATCTTCCAACAATCTATGCATAAGAGTTCAATTTTTTTTACGGTAGTAGGTGGCAAACGAGCAAGCGGGTCACCTGATGTTAACTGACCGCTACCCATAGGCATCTGCAACAAGCAAATGAGTCGCAGATGCGCTGCCTACCTTTAATGGACACAGGGGATAGACTGGAAAAGGATATTTCCTTCTCCCATTCATACCCTTCCCGTCCAATCCTCTTCCCCTTCCCATCCTATCCTTATTAGGAAAGAATGGGAA
>DWTW01000635.1:0-15211 GCA_018246275.1 Papilio slateri | reverse complement strand
TGTAATTAAGTCCGTAAACATAGAATAAAGACGTGATATAAATTACCTTCACCTCATACATAAGTTTAATAGCAAATCTGTATTTGGTGTTCACAATAATAAAGGAAATATTGGCAAAAGATACGAATAAAATTAACAAAATAATGTTGCGTTCATAAGAAGTTGACCTTGTCGAGATATCACATGATACATTTACTTTTACATTAAAGAGACAAATAAAAAGAATCCTCAACGATCTTTCAAAAAAACAATCAATTATAAAACAAGAACATAATTTCAGTTTTTAGAGTTAATAGACTATTAATATGGAGAGCAAAGACTACTTGCAACACTTCTTGATAAGATCCTCACATACCATCCTTATCGGCATCTACATACTTCGTCGATATACATTTTCGTTAATATAATAATGTAACTAAACAAGAACTTAAAGAACTAATTACCAATATTAATTAAAAAAAACACATTCCCCAAGCGTTACTTCGTAAAAACATACAAATAACTGTGCGAATTTCAAGCTTTCTTAGTTTTTCGCTGGGTGACTGATGCACAAGATAACTTATTTTCTCATTATGTATGCATAAAAAAAAAGTGCGCAAACGGCAAATTGGTTTTGCCAAAATACCAGATTGGTAATTTATTGAAAAAAGTAATATGAGGAGCATCCGTAAACTGTGAGCATGTTTGTGTAAATGTATGGATGTAGAAGCTAGCTTTATTCACCTACCTCTAGATTACGAGCTCGAATGCGTATTTAATTTTGATATGTATATTATAACGCTAGAGAAAATCATTCAGTAATCGCATCACACGCACTATTCAATTTCATTGTTTTTGTAATGCGATGAATAAATAAATATTTATTGACTGTTATGTGAGTCATCGGAATATATTGCCCCGGCGCGGTGTTATTGGCCGGGCGCGCGCTGGACACGGGACCCTTTGTTTGCGACGTCCCAGAAACGCACTCAGCGAAATTAAAGAGGGTATCCACTGTCGGTACAATCGTATTTTTATTAAAGTTCAAACGCGCCGCCTTGACTTTGTTATACAATTATATTAGTATTTATTCGAACCTTCAACTTGTTATTCTATGACCGTAACTGTACTGTCGCTGCAAGTATTATTACTGCACATAATTTCATACCAAATCTATGTATTCATAAAAAAGGAATCTGACTAATAAATCAATATACATCTAAATCTCCATTTAAAACTTGGGCGAGCATTAAGAAAGTTTTTTTTTTAATTCAACCCGCAAGGGGGTGAAAATCGTTTATCGTTCGCAATCGAACTCACAAAGCAATCCAAAGCGAATAGGCACTATCCATGCCTGTCCCTGAGTTAAATAACTTTGATTTATAAGATTCGATAATTGAAACACCCTAATTCTGGGTGTTATAAAGACAAACAAACAATGGTTAATTTAAAAAAAAACCAATAAACCTGACTGACTGTACCCATATAACACTCCGGGTAAGAATATGAATCGAATGACAGGACACCTTACTCTTCAAAATCAGTCAAACCGTTAAGGCTACAGGAGGTCACAATGGAACGAACATCCATACCCACAACATATATTACCCTCCTGTCAGTCGGGCAAATAGAAAAGTTACGTCACAAATAATAATAATGTTACCTATGTAGGTACAAATTCTATTGTCCATATAAATAAATGACAGGTGTTAGATGGCACTCCAACGTTTATAGTTGGTTCAGAATATGGAAGTTTCATTATAAACACATTTAGAATTCCAAATTCGTCGGAAGTAAAAACAATCATACATTTTAATTACATTTTTATAGGCAATTTCAATGAAGGGTTAAGTATAAAAAGATCTTCTTCGTAAAACATTCACCTGCTCGCGTCGCCTGTCTACATTGTTTAACCAATTAAAGTAAACACACACGGTCATTGATAAATTACTGAGAACGACCTTCTGCGCGTGCGTCCAACTAGAATAAACCAGGAATATTTTAATATACACAAATAATTTACCCATTCAAGATGTTACGTACAAAAACTTGAAATTCTTACGTTTGTATTAGCCTAGCAACTACATAGAGTGGACAGGTGTACGGTAATCATACTAAATTAATCAGCAGATGCGCGTACGCAATGAGCCAGTTCTTTTTAAACAGACTAATTAAAAAACCGATTCCTATTAGAAATTTTTAATGACGAAATAAGAGCAGAACTGTTAAAGTTTAATGGCTGACATGCTTGTGTATGTTGACAATAATGAAAAATGAGATAAATTAAAAAGAAATAGACATAATATGTACATTGAAAATAAGTATTTGGGTGCAGGTCAAAAACGAGCAAGTTCATATGACAGTGATTTGTTATATATTAACGCGAATACTACTTACACATTGAATTGAACTGTGTCCTATAATGTACTCGAAATTTCGGGAATATAAGTTGTAAAAATAAACGCTATACAATCCGTAGAAATTACTTTGGTTCACATGATGTTAAACGAATATCGCTACCCATAAATGTCTGTAGGAAGTACATAAGGAAATGGAAGGAGAGGATGGGCAGGCTTTGTTCACCGAAAGAAATGCAGAATCGAGACGAAGACGCAGATCACTTCAATAAGATCAGGTCATCGATTTTCAGTAAGATTATCATGCGCGGCCCGAGCACTGTTCAAAGAATTATAAAAAAAACATCTTCACATAATATATCTTATATAAGAACTAAGCACAAGTGCAATGATAAATGTCATTTATATGAGTATCATCTGTACATGCATTCACATTATTTTCCGCAATCAACGCACAAAAATTCTAGAAAGTACTCCATAGCAATGCTACTTGTATAGGTCATTTCATTTACAATTTTTCCGTCATTTGAATATGCGTTAGATTGCATGATGGAGGTCAGTTGTGTGAGTGGTTGTAGTGGTTGTAGTTAGCCGAACCGCGCGGGTACACATCTCTATCCGTTTAGTGCGGGTACGTTGCCCTCGCCCGTAGTTATTACGGGGGGCACGCAACGCGTGTTGTACCTTAATAGATAGCATTTCAATTTTGTGCCGTGAACAACAGCGCCTTTAATTAATTAGGTAATTTGTTTGCAGCTTATACTTGTAAATAAACAAAATACGCAATTTTTTTACTGTGCAGTATTGTAATTAACTCTTGCGTCGTCAGTATGTATGTAATAAAAAAGTATACTGAAATTAGCATTTGTATTCAAAAGAGATAGTACGTAGGGTAGCATCGAGGTACGACAGTACCTGGCTTATAAATTGTATAGATTCTGGTAGAAATTACTAGGCCTTGTTACGATAGGATCACCTCTATCACATTTGGGATAACATCGGTAAAAAGTGGATAGCGATTGCTACTTCTGTCGACCCCATGGTATGTATGCATGGTTAATTTATTTTTTTATATTTATTAATATCGTCTTTATGCATGTCTTAAGATAGCGATATAACCTGACCGAAGCGTGTATAATCAAGTGTTTGATCTTCACAGCGTGTTGTAATACAGATGTATTTGTTCTACACAATAAAGCATAACTATTAAAGCGAAATGTTTTATGAATACTTCTTAATTAATGACTCTATATATGCATTTATAGATGTAAGTTAGAAAATTTATTCGAAAACTTGAATGTTTCAGTTTTTTCAGGAACCATGACAGTATTATCATACTGGACTATGCAGAAGAACTTTAAGTAGACATACTAAATAAACGTCACTCCAAACGCATCATCCCTTTGTTCAGGAAGAGTCGCTAATACCTATACTCCATTTCAAAGTCAAATCAGTGTCTCCAGATTAGGGGGCGGACTGTCTCGTCGACTCCTATCGTAACATTAACGTAATTTAAAAATATCACATAAATTGCACGATTAAAATGGTCTCCCTACTAATAGAGAGCTAATTCTTATTTACACTAATAAGCAACCTATCAAAGCCGAAAGCGAGAGCGAATAATTATAGTCCAATATAAATTGTAACAGTTCCGCAAAAGGTAAGAAATATGATACGCGCAGACCGAGCCCTGCGAGAAAATGGAGTTAGAGGCGGATGCTGAGAGGAAAGTGTGTCGATTCAAACGGCTCACCGGCCACTGTGGACAATATTAGATACGCCACTTTGCGAAGCCCTGTTCAGATTACGGCACATTCAGTTCTAAACTCAAACGAGATACCCCCCACACGTCATATCGATGCGATTACACTCAATCGAAAGTCTCAAGTAATAGCAAACAAAAGTAATAATTTATTAAAACATAAAGCTTAAATGTACATGACAATATGAGATCGCTTAAGCAGATACACCTAACTTAAAAATACTTTTTAAGCCATAATTACTTAAAATTACAAAACCCGCTAACATGTTTTAATAAGTATTGTCAGAATTTACTGAAATAACATTATTACCTTTAATATTTTAATATTACTTTAGCTTGACCTTTCACAAATCGTAAGTCTACTGTATATTTGCGCTTAACAATTACCTATTAGTGATAGCTTGTGTGTAGCGTATTAACATTTGACATAATCCTTGCAGAACGACAATAACAGTGGCATATTTGTACAAACAATGAAGTAGAATTCTCGGGGCGGTGTTTGCGCAAGATCTGATGTCCCTTTTGGAATATGAATGCTCGTTTTAAAGGTCTAGACACCCACGCGGCAAAGACAATATAATGCTTACGTCAACACTGCTGGATAAATGGTCAAAATGTTTAATTTCGATGTAATATAATTCAAATATGAGTTCCTTACTATTAATTAAAAAATATAGTTCCAATCTGGGGAAACCGGTACAAAGTACCGTGTCGGTTTATCATATTTTTTAATCGATCAATAGGATATGAGGAATAAGTAAGATTTATAATGCACTAGCTGATGCTTGTGATCTTATCTGCATAGAAAAATCACTTTGTGTATCCGACATAGAGTAAATTTACCATTACTAAAAGTTCAAAATGTAATAACTTCCTGTTGTACGTCACGTGGAATGATTTTTCAAAAATGCTAAATCACTATTTGTTACAAAACTAAAACATAAAATTATTTTTATGCAAAATGATAAAATTTAATTATTGTTCGACTGAAATATCTTAATTTTTATTAAAACCGAAATTTATTTAATGTCGCGCAAAAGTAACATAAGCAGCGAGATGTACGCTCAAAATATATTTCAATGATATATATGTAATATTTTCGGCGTAACAAAATATGGACAAAAAATCGTAATGAAACCGGTGAAACGTAATTTATAAATGTAAAAGTATACTTCGTCGCAGCGTGGGAAAGGAGTATAAAAAATACGAGTGAAATCATTAAACGATCTCGAATCTCGATTAAGTTCACATCTGACCGTTGATAATAACGTATAGGACCTTTTTCGGTAGTCAGGTAGATTTTTTTTTACCACGAGGCGAGAAACCTTTATTTTTTGTTCATAGTACGCTGTGAAATGAAAGAGATTTTAGAGTTACATAAGGCACCTGTTAGCGAACAAATGAGACACATACATACATATGAATTAGAAAGCGAATGTTAGGGTGTGTTCTTATTGAGATGTTTAGGATAGAAGCTAAATGATGTGAAATAGAACTTACAAAACTCAGTAAAGATGAATTTACCGATTTGTAAATGAAATAATATTAATATTGAGGGTACGCGTACAATTTGTAAACATAAATGAATGGATGTGGAAGAAGCTAGACAAAGAGAACTATGTCCTATGCAAAACGGAACTCAAATTTCTTAGTTATTGCTTTAATCTTTATCTAAGCCACTGCACTACCACTCTACCATATTTCTCATAGCTTGGGTTTGGGCTATATAGAGGTGGTTACCCTCGGTGTAACAAGTTTCTTTTTAAGCAGTTCTTCGCCATTTTACGAAGGATTCACGGTAAGCGAACATAGCGGAGAGCCACTATAAAAACCTGTAGATCTGCAGTTACCTTAACGCGAATAGAGGTTATAGGGTACAAAATAAATCAACGGCAAAACTGAATCTGAACGAGGATGACTTGTAAGCTTCTAAGGTTCAAATAATATGATTGGTTTACGAGGTTTGTATTCGCTGGAAAACGCACCTTTATACATTTCTAATCTTTTTATTTTTGATTAATCCACTAGCTGCAGTGCATTTTTTTTTGTTATTACTTTCTCATCATATTAGTGATCCTGTCAAGTACCGTATTCGTGATTGTGTAACTTTTTACTATTCTAGTGATTTTATGTACGGTAATACTATTTTAACAAATCATCAACGATAACTGTGTAAGGAAGATGAATAGGAGATTTATATTTTCCTTTTGTCTAGTAACGACGCTAATTTTGCTAGTTTTTCGTGTGTTTTAAACCAAAATACCAGGTCAATTTTTTGCACACTACAGGAGGACAGTAAATAAGCGCTGGATTGACACTTGACTACTATACAGTCTTCCTACGAGAGAAACATCTCTTGTGGTCTCTAACTCAATTCTTGTCTGATCCATGTATAGATAAAATCTGCATCTCAATAATGTCGAAAAGGAAATTGTTATTGCAATAAGAACCGAGGTAATCGAAAATGAAAAAAAAATGTATTCAATAAACGGATTGGATAGAACTTGAAGATAAAATTTTAGTGGGTGTATTTTTAGATACCTAAGATACAATGTTCTGTCAAAGATTAAGGTAAATACGCTTGTAATATCAAGATTATATTAAAAGCAACTAAATTAAATTTAATAGCTGTAAACTGTCTTGCTCAGCTGTAGCTTGTATTAATAATTATGATTAATTAATGTAAATACTGTGAGCTTGTGTTTTTTTATTTATACGATCACGCACCTGTACATAGTCAGGTGTGCATTGTTTTTCCCCCAACTGGTATTTAATTTACGATTATAAAAGTACGTACATATAATACGTATATGCATACATACATAGTTTAATAGCAAAGTTCACCCTCACTGTAATTACGTTTGCAGGAAGGAACACAAACCACACCTATATAAATTAAAACGAAACTAACACCCTAGGGAACGTATTTTGTTCGGAGCAAAATATGTTATTTCTTAGGGTTTAGCGGTGTAATTGTATGAAAACGTTTTTGAGTTGGTTAATAACATTGATGGTAGGTATGTTTTAGAATGTTAGACAAAAGATGTTCCCACCAACATCCTTAAGTAAGTTGAATCGTTCATTTTCTGTCTCATCGTAAATTAGGCATCGTAATTAAAATAGGCGTACAAAACGGCTAGCTAAATCTTGAAACAATAATAAATTTATACATATTCAATTAATTAATGGAATGATATAAGTAGCGAAATTAAATTGTCAAATAAACTCAATATTTTTGTGGTCTGTATTCATCGTGTCGACATCCACGATTCAGTTTTTTTGGTGGCGGAAGTTGTCGTTGAAACTTAATGGGGACTACATGAAATTTAATCACAATAACAAAACGATTGAAATGGACGCTATAAAAACCCTGCATTAATACATTCAACAATAAGGACTGACTTCTCAAATTTTGTATAAAAACTAGCACTTACCTCTTCAAGAATTGGGCAGCTTTTGTATCGAGACTTTTTAATAGCCAATTCCCACCAGGGTATCGGCGGCTTGGATCTGAGAATTGTTTGGCAACCAACTTTTGGATCTTGCGATTCATATAAGGTTCCCAGTGTTCTAGTTGTTTGAATTTCCTCCTCCTCCGCAGGTATTCCAGTAACGCATTCGCAGCACTTATGTGGTTTCTTTACTACAGACGACCTACAGTCAGCGCTGAAGGAATGCCTATAGCTCAATCTTTTAGAAAAGCCATTAGTCTCACTAACCGACCTTCTAAATCCATTCCTATTATTTTGCAAAGGCATTCGTGGTATCTGTTGCACTTGATCCAATAGAGTAGATTCGTCACTCAAATCTACGCGATCTCCCGTCAGTGGAGTATTTGGCTCGGAGTGGTAACCCATTTTATTTCTGTGCAGGCTCCCATAAAATTGGTTCTCTTTCAAATTGGGTTGTTTAAGGTCAATAAACTTTGGCCTTCGTAAATTTAAAGTTGCGAATTTCTGTGGAGATTTGTGGAATCTCGATTTATTAGGCAATTCCTTCAAAACGTCTTCCGTGTCGGTGGATGGTATGGTGGAATTATCGCTGTAACTGGAAATAGGTCTATCGTTATCGGTGAGGTATGACGACGATTCTGAACAATTATCACGATCGGCGTATCTCTTTCTGTAGTCGACGGACGAGCCGGTGGTATCCGTGCGCACGGAATGTTGTTCGGAGCTGTCCTGATTTGCCGCATACACCTCGGACGGCGGCCCTTCCCCGATACTTATGATTGCAGTTTCATTTTTTTCATCTATCTTTAGATCCGTTCCCGACGTGTATTCCAAGCTTTTTAGACGCCGCCTAGGTTTCGTATCTATAGAATCGTAATGAACATTTATACGTTTCACAGGGGACGTACTTTTGGAATGCGGTGGAGTTACTTTGGCATAAATTGGTTCCGTAAAGCTAAGTCGCATGGGCTTGTCTGCGTCATTACTATTATTCACCGAGTCATTGTTCGCATATTGCACCGCGCTGCTGTCTAAGAAGTTATTCGTGGAATTCCTTTGGAGTGTAAAATACTCCGAATGCCTTTGAGGTAGATTGGCAGGATTATTTGGTTCGACGAGATTTCTTATTTTGATACGGCTCCTTGGCGCTCGGATTGTGGCAAATCCGTCATGAATCGGTGATCCATGATAAGATGGCGAAGTCGTGACGGCCATTTTGATTATAATATTAGCATTTTAAAGTAGTACACAACGTTCTTTTACCATTTTCGTAAGGCTATAATTTCACTATGCCTTCGGTATTGTCTTTTGTTTTGTCACCTGCACTGAACGTTCAATTATGAAACACGCATTCAGTTACACCTTGCATTCTACGACATAGCGGCACTTACTAGTTACGCTTTTTATAACGACAAGAAAAAAGTAATAGAAAACACAACAGATGTTGCAGTCAGCTTTGTAATTAAATTTAATTAATATTTTTTAAGTAATAAAAATCGGACGAAAGTGATCATTATCAATCCATTACATAAGCTTGTAGTATTGGACAATACTTCGAGCAGTACACACCTGCGACTTAATTTATGAAATACTAGCTAGCTATTTGTTTCCGGCGTTGCCCGAGTGAATTTTAATGTTGCATGTTAATAATAAAAATGCGAAGCGAAGGTTACGCCTAAATAATTATTTTTTCTTGTAGCGTAAGAATGGGTACAGCAGAGTCTCCCATTACAAATAAACGAAACTTCCTTCTCATAATATTAGTACAGATATATCATACTGCTACAGATTCTAACAGATTTTGTCTATAGATAACAATTAGGGTAAAACGAAACAATGTCCTAAGATAAAAAACACGTCTTTTTTATAAAAAAAAAAATTATTTAATATATTATAGTGTACGAAATACGTAGTTATATTTTGACTCAGATATATTTACGAGGAGACAAAACATAATATATGTAGGTTTATTCAATTGTTTTTCCTACTTTTGCGACCAAAGGATCAAATTGGCGTCGGTGAGGTTCATTGAAATAAAATCAAGCGGCCGGACATGGATCCTTGGCGGTTGAGCACTTGACCCGTTTAAAATAGTAGAAGCCGGTAATATCTATACGCTTAGCAATTAAACCCGTATGACTCACATAGAACCCACTTGACGAACACGTTGCCGTATTAAATATAATTTTAGATACCATATCTTAATACACGGCAGCTGCCTCCGACTATTCCTGCATTTCTATCGTTGCGGTATCGGAAACATAACGGATGGTAAGGCGGTAACATATCAACTTTCTAATTTTAAACAAGACACGCACCGTCCATAGCCAATACCATAGACACAAAAGTGCAAAATAGTTGCAATTATCTTTTTATCTATGGATCAGCTCTCGCAGTGTAGTCTTGTAAAACAGTACAGCAATACTTGTTCCTTTTGCACCTGTCATGGTATGTAGTGCATTATCGTAACCACGCCCAATTACCTCGTGTGATAGGAAATTAGCTAAACATCACCAACACAAAAGGAAGGCGATTCTTTATGTACATAAGGCGATGCAGAACTTTGCTATATATTAATTTAATTTTATCTATCTTTCATAAATTACGCGCCTATACCCTCATTGATACGGACTGCGGAACATAAGTTTGCGTGTTCGATTCCGTCTTTTGAAAAAATAATATCTTTATACAAGCTTAATTGGAATTGACAAGAACGAGAGTAAAATTTGTTTTCAAAATCATGCTGCCTTAAAAAAACATTGACTAATTAGTTCCTTTCCTTCCTTTGAAATACCGAAGTCAAAAACCTAAGATGTGCACGTGACATATGGTCACATCAAAGACGCTATACTTGAAAATACATTCAAACGGTGTTTATAGCTCACTATACTTTTCAAAGACAGTCTCTAATAGGTAGCCATTGGCTCATATTTGTTTCAATATTCACATAGAATGTAGTACAAGTAAACAATATCCTGCAGCTGACCTCAGTGACACAGAAATCAATACACAATACAATAACGACATTTTAACGAACAGTTATAAGAATGAGTAACAAGATAACGCGAGTAACAAACTCTCGCTGCGTGCGCCGACTTCAGACTGTGTGACTCAGCCGAGCCTCTCTCTCACGTTACTTCACTTACGTTTATTAACACCGAAGCTGTTTGAACATGTACGAATCGGTTCCACTGCGGTACGCCTGCCCAAGGTTCGTAAATGCAAAGAGAATGCGGCATTGCTAACGTGTCATTTATTAGCGATTAATATTAAATGTTTAATGATGCTTTTTTAAAGTCCCATAGAGATATTTATTTAATAATAGTTTTATATATTATACAAAAATAGGAGATGTAGGCTAATTTTAATTATAACACCACAATAATAACTTTCTTAAGAAGAGCATGAGTAATATAGAAATCCAACGGCAAGTTTTTTATATTCCTTTATTACTTCGAAATTTTAGATTAAAGTGTTACCCTGCACTAATTTAACTTGTATATTCTAAGGCTTACAAAACAATGGCAATTTGATTTCTACGTGTTCGTCCAAATATGCATTACGTTAAAAGTATGGGTTTTGAAGTTTGGTATGAAGTTATACAGTTTATACCTCTAAGCATTTAATTACGCTAATACGACCGCGAGAACTTTCCTATTCCATAGCCTTCATTTGTTTGGTATTTGTGGAAATGATCGATTACATATCATATATAGATATCGATTTTACATATTAACTTTATGTGACTTATTTACAATAAATCTACGTATAAACACGTCGCTTGGTTAGAGTTATTATTAATATTGATTTTTTTTAATGTAACGTCCATGTAGAGGACACAGTAACAGATAGTAATAGTTATACATCCCTTCCGACATTGCAACTCACTTCTCTAACCTCCGTTTATCGCTTAAGGTCATAAATACAAGTTTTAATCTAACCGAATAATACTTACAGTCATATTTAGTCTGTCGTTCACTTAAATAAGGGCGTCAATATGTCAATGTTAAAGTACTATGCCAACAATAAAACAGAATTTATGGACATTACGATTTATGTCAAGTTTCAATTCAGAGAACAATTTGGTCGTGAATTGTATATGGTATGGTTAAACAAAAGTAAGTCATGTCATAATACCGGCTGAGTTATAAATTAAGTGAACGTTGGCGAACAAATAACTCAGCAGACGAAGGGGAGATCAGAAGCAGACCTCAATTGGTCGCACTAACGATGCTTTACCTTCTCAAACTATTGCCAGATCTTTGACCTCTTACGGCATAAATACAAAAACTTCGATAAACGATAGTGCACAAACGTGTATTGATCTTTAACGCATCGTAAAAAAACAATCGCAACTATCCCAACACAGTATTTTATGACTTTTTTTTCAACAACCACCGACATAGTTTGAGAACGATCGCTTACTTTAGAGCGGGACAAGGAGAATGTTTATATTGGTATCTTTTTTCCGCTAATGCACCGGCCATGCGTCTCGTGCCGTAGCAACGACCTGTGCGTAGCCTTACTTATTGAGGCTGTAATAACAGTGCCCAGTTCGACATTTCCATTTCATGGTCATTTCGTAATATAACAACAACATCATTTAAGCATACGTAAATAGTAAAAAAATGCCCGCGCGCCACCAACCGATTTATGAATCAAAATACATAACGCGATAAAAATGTTTCAAGCGGCAAGGGGCAAAAACTATTAAGTGGACGACGCACGACCGGTACTGATTTGGATTTTGAAACTTTGCATTTATTTTCCTTGATTACAAGAAACCACTGTAGTCTGATAAAATTAGATGAGTAACAAACAATAACAGAACCGCCGCCTAGGCTATTGAGAACTTGAAAATGACCATGGACTGCAACATGAAGTACCAGAGCATTGTAGGCCTTTTAACAGGACATGATTAGATAAAGAATACAATAAAAATGAGAATTAAAACACAGTACAAGTCAATTTGAATAGTGACTCTTATTGTTTTATAAATGATGGCATGTGGAGTTTAGATTACTGACGAGTACAGTGGAACTTCTGCTTTTTAAGCGTGTAACTCAAATGTAAACGTATTATATTTACTTGTAACATACCAACATCTAACTTGAAGACGTTTTCTGACATCATTAATTTATATGCGAGGGTTGTTTGAATTTAATTATACCATATATTTACGTGATTTATGCATTTAAAATAATTTAAATCACATTCCCGCACGTAGACTTTAACATCTCGATATTTTGTATTCTTAGCGAAGTTATAATTGAGTTGGACACGATGTTCAATTGAATTAACACGCAAAATACATTGCGATGATCTCAAACGCGGATAGGTGTCGTTTTTATGACCTCTACACGTGTTCTAGGAACATGATTGATTTAATTATATAGTTTCCTACCTAGTGTGGAAAATAACCATTACATTTTATTGGTACACTGTTGGTATACCAGCATAAGAACTCCTGATGAATATTACTTATGCGCGTAACATAAAGTAGAACATGTTTTGTATCATTAAATTATTTGTCTCGTATCCTGCGATACAAGGTATGCATCGTTTTTTCTCTTAAATAGGGTAACTTAAACTCTCTAATGCGCATAATGGGCAGTATAACGATATAATATGGACGTTACATTTTTAAGCATAATATGTCCTTCTCGCATTGTGTCCTTATCCAAGATACTGCGCAACAGCGCAATGCCATGGATTGTTTACGAGGACAACGTTACTGATTCCACTCTTCAAATTACAGTCGTGTTTCAACTTTCAATGCTACCAGTTAGCCTTAACATCTTAACACATAGACCTTGACAGACTTGTGTTAATTTATTTTGAAAATAATTGTTTGAAATTTCAAAAAGTATCCATTACCCGACTGTAGTTAATGTAGTTAATGGATAAAAAATGAGACTTTAGAAATGAGAAAAAAATATGTGGCCATAGTCTGACGCCATACCATGGCCGATATTACTTATAATTATGTCGAAAATATTACTTTGTAATGAAGGAAATAATATTTCCTATTAAGTAAATAAATATTACAAAACATGAGAACTTATTCGATCAAGCATGTCGAAATCGGAACTCCTGACATACAGATCGTATGCAGGACGCCCATTCATTGGATAAGCTTCGTTCCTATTCTCGTTAAAAAAGGATATTAAAGTAACTTTTATAAAAGTGATTTATTGACACAACACCGACAATCATAAAAGTAATATTTAAATAAATATTTTGATATTTTTACACAATATTAAACATTGTTTTTAGGTTCACGATAATTCGTTGGGCGTATGATGCGAAAGTAAAAAGAGTGCAGTCAAAATCGTCGACGTACAAGAACGCGGGTCACATCTGTTGCGCACATGGCTCAGAGCCGAGCAGCGCGACGCACTCGATAGGAAATGCTGGGCAAACGAGAGAGGTGTAGGCTTCCTCGCCTGCTTCATTTACGATAAAAAGCCCTTTGAAATTATTTAGTTGTATTTATAGACGTTTTAATAGCTGAGCGGTTAAGCGGTTAGCGTTAAATCCGATACGATTTATTTCAAAAGTATGAATTTTATAAAATTTGTGTCCGATAAAATTAAAACCAACGACTTATAATTTATGGTTGGATTTATTCGTATTCCAGGCACAATCTTATCAGATATAATCTTAGTTAGGATGTATAATTAAATTAAAAAAAACTTCGTGATCGGCTGTGAAGAAAACATCGTAAATAACACCGGGAAATTAGAAGATGAATTCCAACCATCCGGAATGGAGCCACGTGTCGGCCTCACTCAAAATGTATATTAAAACAATTTACGTCCATACATATACCGACAGTCGTAAATCATTAGGAATTTATGTTAATTGTACAAGCCTATCACACACCTAATTTATCGAGCGTAGAGTTTGCGACAGTACCAAAAATAAATATGATCCGATTAGACGATACCGACATGACAAACGTTCGGTACGGACTCGTATTTCACATTACCATAAAAATTCAATTCTAAAGGTTTTACGAGGCGCCGGCCGAACTCTGGCCTGTAGACCGGAACGATTTAAATAAAATACGCGATCGTAGCCACCGTGCCTATTGCAAATTACCTCAGTAAATGTATGACATGAGGACAAATTTAGCCGGCGACATCGTAAAGTGACGAATGAGCCATGTGGGCTGGGCGCATTGTTTGCTTGTTAAATGCGTATCGTATAACTACTGTAAACGGTATACTATGGATGTATTTTATAAGGGCAAACGAATGACCTCTACTCCGGTCTCTTGTGATTAATTGATTTTGGTTATATAATTTTTGCTATATTTTATATAGTTGCGGTCTCATTAGTTTTTATATTCAGTTGAATAAAATCGAACACAGTACTCGTAATGCACTCATTCTTATTTCAACCAGAATGTACCAATTCTAAAAAAGTGAACACAACATACATAATATCTAATCACATATTATTATTATTATTTTTTATGGAATTGGTGGCAAACGAGTAAGCGGGTCACCTGATGTTGTGACCGCTACCCATGGGTACCTGCAACAAGCAAATGGTCGCAGATGCGTTGCCTGCCTTTAAAGGAGAGAGGGGATAGACTGTAAAAGGATATTTCCTTCTCTCATTCATACCCTCCCCGTCCAATCCTCTTCCCCTTC
>DWTW01000634.1:0-15274 GCA_018246275.1 Papilio slateri | reverse complement strand
ATTTTATGTTTTGTGTTTATTGTTAATATACGATTATTATAATAAATGCCCGCAAAAAAAAATAAGACCACAACATGTTTTATATGAATGTATCAGCAGTGTGAAGTCACAGTAATGGTGGAAAAATTATTAAAATCGGTTCAATACTTTATCCATTCTAAACAAACAATTCTTTGTTCTTTATAATATTAGTATTGAGTTTTACTTTTCGTATAAATGTAACTTTTAGATGTATAATAATTTCAGGCACTCAGGAGCTTGTTTATATATCGCACATAGTGACGCCACATAATTTCTTCGTGCAAAGAGTAATCCACATGCCCATGGTTGAGGAGTTGATAAAAGAATTTCGCAACGCTGTTTCGTTGCCCAAACCTTCAGTTAACAGCATTGCAGAAGGTATTGTATGTTATTTTATTTTATAATATAGAGAAACAAACATGCAATGTTAATAACATATACTCAGAGATGAACAAGATACAAGATACTATTAAGATTTGTATTTGAAGGTATCAGATATAAGGTACTCTTCTAGAAAATGATATCAGAAATACTAGATAAAAGGAATGTATATTCTGAGTACATTTTAAACATAAAATACCTTTTTAAAGAAAACATGTTTTATTGAATTTTTGCAATAGTAAGTTTATTACAGTATTATATGGATCGCGTCAATGGCGCAAGTTTTAAAACATATTATATTTTTGGTATTTTAATAGATAGTAAAACCAGGTTTTCAAACACTTTTGTACGAAGAAGTCTGTTGATAGGTCGATTTAAATTTTAATAGTGTGTTTATAAATTTTATCTAGATGAGGTGGCTTTATATAAACTTATATAAATTATAATAAAATAATTTAGCAAATATAGTATTAACCAATTACTAAGTTAAGTAAAGAATTTATCTAAATATAAGATACCAAATCAATTTTTATAAAAGTATTTCAGATACAAGATGAAAATACTTATCTTGTATCTGTATTTGAATATGATATATATGTATGTATGATACAGATACTTGTATCTTAAATAAGTAACATCTCTGCCTACAATAATCTGACAAAATTCCCTACGTGACTATTTCTATGCACTATTTCCTCATAATGTTTTTCAACTTGCCAGTGAGAGTTGCACATATTTTTATTTGCCGCACCTTTGCAGATTAAAGTAATAAATGTATAAACAAAATACATAAAAACATTAAAAAATAAAGTCAAATACTAAGATCTATTATACAGTATCAAGAAATACTAGTTTAATAAATTGGGAAATAACGATTTTATATTTTTTAGACTTTTTTTTCAGGAAAGTCTTACTTGGTATTTAATAAGACAGACAACCTGTGGCAGCGCAGCCGAGTGATTAGCATCGACAGAAAGGACAGCAATAAACACCTTTACCATGTGTTTTGTATTGACTTCGGAAGCACTGAAATTGTTACGATCGATAAGTAAGTGTTTAATGTATGCTATAAAGAAATTCACGCCCGTACCATACTGTAATATCGCCCTGGAATATTAACAAAAGAGAAATCAGGGAACACTAGCTTTTTTATAGTAGAAGGTGGCAAAGGAGCAAGCGGTTCACTCGATATGAAGTGAACGCTACCCATAGATATCTGCAACAATCTAATGAGTTGCAGATGCGTTGCCTACCTTGTAATGGACAGAGAAAGAGATAAACAGAAAAAAGGATACTTTTTCCTGTTCATCCCCTCCCCCGTCAAATCCTTCTTTCCTTTCTATCCTTTCCTAATTAGAACAGGAAATGAAGGGGAAAAGGACTAGGATTAGGCCTCGGGCACCTCACTCATCAGAAATATTTCTACTTCACGCCTGTCTTCTGTGAGGTCATGGTATTTCACCGATCGAGCCGGCACATTTCGTTCAACAGATGTTGTTGCGGGCTCTACCACTGTTGGTATCAGTTAAACACGTCATCGGACGTAGATCCAGGGGTCGCCATAGGTCCCTTGCCGTGTCACCCAGTGGTCACTTGCGGCCATGACAGGATCCTCGGTCTTACTTACAGGAGACTTACTTAGCCTGCATCGTCCCGTATGAAGTGTCAAAGTAGAGCTGCTTGTATTATTTTGCATAGTCCCTTCATTGTTTTTTTTTGTGGATACCTGGGAAACGAGCAGCGCGCATCTTATGGTAAAGTGATCACCGACGCCCGTGACCATCCAATACACCAGAGAAATTGCAGATGCAGCTTTTTTCTTGAGGGTCCCTAAGTCGTATTAGTTTGGAAATTAATTGTACTAATGATAGCAAAAAGTTTGGTGTCTTGCCTCCCTTATCGAGTAGACTTTATCAACCTTGACCCGAGGTCTTCGGTCCGTCTTGGAGGAGGCCGCCCACGCTATGCTGTGGGGAATTCTGAGGCAATTACTAATTTTAATTTTGTACTTCCCCTTCTTTATTGCGCTTCTTTTTTAAATATCTAATTCTACACTTTAGAACTAGATATTACGTACCATTTCAATCTAAAGGTTAATGAGTTCGGCTTAGTTTTTATATTTACATATCTTTTAATGATTGATTGATTATTAGAAGTTTAATATTAATATTGAAAAAAATTCTGGTGGTCCACAAAAATAATAACATTCCGTTGACAGATGTCTGGTGCGGCGCAGCAGTGGGGCGGCGGCAAGCTGTGGGGCGCGTACAGCATGCCCATCCCCCCGGGCTTCGCCCCGCCGCCCGCGCCCCAGCACCCCGCCGAGTGCATCGACGCCAAGTAGCGCCCACACAGTGCAATCCCGACAGCTGCCCGCGCCGCGCCCCCCTCTCGCAGCGGAAATTATATTTTCTATCAATTAAAACATTTATTATCTGTATTCTTCCGTTGGTGACGTGATCGATAAATCTTTGTATTAAGAGAGCATATTTTAAACGAGAGAAATATGATAACAAAAAGGAATTTGTAAAATAAATTAACCTATTTGTTTTATTTAAAAAAAAAGTTGATTTTTTTTCTTTTCTATAGTTTGTCGGCCCGACGCGACCCCGTGGCGGCCGTGGCTTGTATTTATTAATGGTAATATTTCGTTTCTCAAGATATATGTATGACCTAGTGTCATATCTTTACATAACTTTTTCTATATATAAAAGAAATGCCAAGACGCGGTTCCATTTTGTACCTTACTGAGCCATTATCAGTGGACATCATTAAAATTGAGGAATTATTATCGATTCTTTTAATGAAGTACCTCTCATACGTAATCTCGTCTGGAGACCATCCGAAATCGAAATAATTAAACTTTTATATTACCTGTATATCCTCAATACCATTTTTACACTTATTTTTTCAAAAACTCATTAGAAAAATTGTTTCTCTTTTACCAGCAACCTCTAGGGATTTAAAATCGGCAGGCCAGTTAAACTTGATACGATAACAAACTGAGCTAAAGAATTTTAGTTTTGGACTTAAGACACACACACATGACACACCCTGAGCCGTTAAACAAGTCAACTCTGAACCATCGCACCAGAGTCCACGGATATTCCTATAGTTAATTACAGCTTACAACAGTTCTCCAAATGCATAATTTCCTACTAGGATTTATTAGTTCAATTTATATATTCTAGTGGGACCATTAAAAACATACTTAAATTTAACAAAATTCTTTATTACATCTCTAGCAAGAAGTCTAAAATTCAAAATTTTAAATATGATTGTACAAATATTAAATTTATTGTTTTTAAATGTGATACAATAAAATATTGGTCATGCTTTAATCTATTAAGTGAACAAACAATTTTGCCAAGAGTAACTTTCTAAGAAACGAAAAAATTAAACGTCATTTTATTGATACAACTTTTTAAAATAGTGCAGTGAATAAAATCATAGACGAAAAATTACGAATTTATTAAACATTTAAAAAATGAATATAATTAGTATAAACATTTAATTTATTTTGAATTGCCATCATACCATTCAAATCGTTTTTAGTTGGTTTAACACAACTGTTACTTCCTGCCGTCAATATATTCTCTAGGATCGGGTCCATCCCACGGGACTGCAGTGCCATCGTGCCAGATGTATCGACCTCCGCTCGCCACGTCTACGGCCACTTTGACCACCACCTTAGCGGCTTGCTCCGGTGTGACGCTACCTGACCCTCGCGTCATGTCGGACATAACATAGCCGGGATGCACGCAGTTTACTGTGATGCCTGAAATAAAATCACTAGATATAAAAAAATTCCACCACGCCACCTCTGTTTGAACATCATAAACTAAAAACTGCTGTTGGACTTCCACACGATCTTCAACAATAGATGGAGTTATAAATGAGGACGATTTTTAGGTATTTAATAACGTTTTGTCTAAATTGGCTGAAAAATGACGACCATTTATGAAGCAGACCTAATAGGCTGGTACGACATTACGGTAGAAGAAATATGGGCTCTGCTATCCGTGCGAAGCCGAGGCGGATTTCTAGTAAGAAATAAATAAACTCTTTTCTACAATGAAAATATTGCTACTTTTACAAACAAACCTAACCTTTTACTTTCCATTTTCTTTCCTAACGTTGTAACGCAAAAACAACGCCAAAAAAAATTCGTCGAGAAATTACACGTCAAATTGTCAATGATTCGTTCAGTTCGCAATTTGCCGTCAGTTTATAGTGAGATAATAAACGAAATGTGGGTGACATATACACAATTTTAAGTGCTAAGACAGCATTGTAGTTAGTTTACGTCCTTTATTTAAAATTGGTTGATAAATACACCGTTTATACAAAACTTAATACCTTTTCCAGACAGGCTCCTGTTCAACATAAAGGTGTAAGCATTCACGCCAACCTTCGATACGACGTACGGCGAGTCTCCCCAACCCTCTTCAATCTCCTTGTTTTGTTTTACAGCTTCTAAATAATCTTTCATTAGGCCTCGTAATTCTTTTAAAGTTAAATTTGGTGAACTTATCTTTTCTCTTAGCTTCTCTGACGGTATTCGTGACAAATGCCCAGAAGAACTGGATATGTTAACAATTTTCCCACCCTCGGCAATATATGGTAACATTGCCTCAGTAAAATCGACTAAGGCTGTGAAGTTTATGAGTATTGTCTGTTCAGCTTGAATGTATTTCGGCTCTTTGGCATCTTTTAGAAACAGTATGCCCGCATTATTAATTAAATAGTCAATTTTTTGTTTTCCATTACAAAAGAAAGAAGAGAATTGAACAACACTGTCCACATTTCCAACATCTAATTGATGATATTTAGGCCAAAAACCCAGTTGTTTAATATTTTCGCACGCATCTACACCCCTCTTCTCATCCCGCGATGTTAAATAAACTATTCCATCGAGTTTTTCGCACAATTCTTTTACCAAAGCGCAACCTAATCCTTTATTTGCACCAGTCACAACGGCCACTTTGTTAAAAGACATTTTGTACTAAGTATATCATAAGTATAGGTAAGAAGGAAGATATGGTTATTTTAGCAACGCAACTCTAACACTGAGTTCATTCAATGTGTTTACAATCTAAAAATAATAATACAATTATGAAAAAAAAAATATCATAACTGTAAGATAAGACATCAGGGTCACGGTCACCACTGAAGATAGCTAGATAGGCTAAAGAAACAGCTTTAGCCTATCTAGCTATCTAAATGTGTCACCATCGAGCTTGTAGTGACTACAGACTGTGTAATGACATAATGTGTAAAGTTACTTAAATGTTTATTAAAATACAACAGCGTCGCGATACTTTTATCTGGCAATAAAAAAGTGACTGCAGAACGGAAATTGATAGCGGATTAATGGACGTATTTTTCTTTTTCAATTTAATTTTTTTTAAATAATTGGCTATCGATATGAGGTGGTGCTCATGACGTCATTTTAGTTAAACAAATTAGTTTGACCTATCAATAGGAAGGATTTCGTATGATCTATATCCGTGTAAAAATAAAATGTCGCCCCGTGACGATAGCCGCCGTGACACCATTTGACAGCTCATGTTGTAACGAAAACACTAATATGGCAATTAAATAAGCTTTGTGTTAATCAAATGGGTCTGCATTCGACTTGTCAAATTCCAATCCAAAAGATCTACTCAAGAGAGAGTTTTTGGTGTCGAAGTATCCGTATAACTTATACGGTACGGAGAAGCAATATTGACTTTATTTATTTCTTGACTCAATTTTTCACAAGGATTATATGGGTTTAATATATTGTGAATATTCTTGCTTACATGGATAAAATTTAAGGTTTTTTGGTCCAATAAAAATATACCTTGTATTAAGATTTGTGTACACGTTCAACGTACAATGCACAAATCTTAATACAAGGTAAATTTTCATTAACGTTTTATAAACTTTTATTGTGTTCTAAAACATTTCGAATTGTTTTAACTTGCAAATAAAAATAAACTCGAATCCCTTCCTAAATCAAATACTTTTATTTTGATATATGAACTTGAAGGAATATATATTGGAATAATAGATAAATTGTTTGTTGTACAGGCCGTTATCTTAAGATTTAATAATTAAAAAGTAAAACTTAAATATTTTGAACATTAACATACTTCCCGCCAAAAGTATAATTCTGACAAAGGTGAATTTTGATTGCTATTAGAAAAAAACATCTTTGTATAATATGGAATATTTTATTGTTATTTTGATATATTTATTACAGTACGAGATTTAGAATATTTAAATAAGAAGTAATTTCATTAAGTTACATGGATGGAAAAAATTGATTAAATTTATATCATATATATCAATATTTTATTTTGGTTTAAAGTTTATTTCGTGAATCATGGTATGTTGTACAACTAATGTAGACAATATAATTTCGTTCTTTGAAAATTCAAAAGTATCGTTTTGTAATTTAATGGTTTTTCAATTTTATTATTTATTTTTAAAATTATTATATGACACGCAACATAGGGTAAATAAAGTGATGTAATGGTATCACAGTGCAGTGGCGCGCCTTACGACACGGAATCGGGCGTTCGAGAGTTAGTCCATCGCGTATGAATTGTCGTGTGTCATTGCAAGTAAAACTTTACATGTTTTGCATATTTTATCGCTAAATCTCCCTGTAATTATCGTGTGTTGATATTTATATGATTATGTGTTATCATCACATGTGTTCCCGAGGTGTATGATAAGGGTAAGTTGACTGTTTATTCACTTGATCATGTCAGACGGTGTTGCTTAAAAAACTATATAACATTGTTCTTATTGGAATATGTTTAAATATTTAAATTTATTTTTGTTATGATACTTCGAAATTCTATAATCAAAGTTTAGTTTATTTTTTAAAAGGAGAAAAGTCAATTTTTAAGGTATTTATTTTTGACATTGATAATATGTTACATTGAAGTGTAAGTTTTAGGACTTGGACCGGTTTATGAAGTTTAAAGTTTGTTTTTCTACATGAAATCTTATTATCGTTTTTCTACGAACCCTAAAAATGTTATAGCAAAACAAAATGATTTAAACTCAATATGCATTTTGCATGGATGTAAAACGTAAAATTGTTTCTAACATTAAATAAATTGATATCAGGTAATGACCATTTTTATACCCTAACCTAACATTGTTACTTTGCAAGAATAAGGTGTTATTCAAATTAATATAACAAGCAAATAACATTTCTATTTGTTTATATAATAAAAATATCAATACATTCCTGTATAGATTATTATGATCATTTTACTGCAGGTTATCTGTGAATGACACATATCTAGTGCATTACTTAAATATTTCATGCTTTCTATAAATGTTAGTATAATATTAAGTTAGTATTTATACCAGATATGTTGTGAACCTTAAATATATTTATACTAGTACCCTCATAGAAAACTAAATTTAAAATTTACATATTGCCTTGGTTGGGATGTATATTATTTGTAATGTTTTGATACCTAAAAAATAACATTCTTACATAGGTCTTCCATTACAACACACTCATGATGGCATTTTTAAGAATTTCCTAGAGAGTATGAAATAATATCTAATTCATTAATAATACACAAATTACCTACAAATATATTTTGACACAAGGAAAACTATTATTTAAGCGAATGGAGCTACTTGCACTCATAGTTTTAATCTTAAAGTTTGATCTGCATGTGGTGCCTTGATAGTGCTAAATATGCAAAATTAAACAGCCTTAGATTACGATTATCTTCTGCTATGTATGTGTGTGTAATTACTTCACTAATTGGTACTCTTCATAATGATCATCTATCTGATCGATTGTTACCTTGATTTTCCTGCAAAATGTGGTTGTTTTGGTTTTACTATACAAATAGGGTGGCCTCACTTTCTCACTTTCTTTCCTTAACCTCTCATCATGATCCTATTTTATCCTAACCTATTGAAAGACAATAATTTTAGGCACAAATTCAGCTTCATATACTTAATCCTTAGGGGATCCACCTTGGATGGAGGATGGAATACTTGAGTTGATAAGCATGTTTTAGAAGTTTGTGGTCTGTAATTTTTACTCATTAACTGTAAACATTAGTAACATTTCAGTCACCAAATACTGTTAAGTCAACTTAAGAACTGGCTACTATATTTCAGGTACTTGAAAAATACTATAAATAGAGGTTTTACAAAGTAACTATGTTCATTGAGCCACAAATAATAATGCAGCTCATCACACATGATTTTATGTTGGTTACGCATGGTTTTATGTTTAATGCATAATGTGGTAGTGTAATGCTAGCTAAAACATTTAATTAGAATTATAATTAAAACGTTCACTTTAAAGTTTGTCACGAAAGGATTTTGATAATTTAGACATAACCCCTTAGCCCCCTCCCTCCTGAATCCACCAATAACTAGGTATAAACAAAAGATGGGGGGTTAAGCTCCTTAGCCCTCCCTGAATGCATTAATGCCAATGATGTAGCATCTGGCATTTTAAATCTTAGTTCACATATGTTCGTGGACGCAATTTGTCAAACGTTGGCCCAATGTTTTGCGCACAATCATGGCGCGACGGCTCAATCTCGCTGCGTCCGGCCTATTGCCGGCCGATCCTAATTGCTCTAATGAGTCCGTTGTATGCGCGCACGCCGTCTGTTCGCTCTAATTAATTGTTTCCATTGGCTCTAACGAGCCGGTTCCCGTGAGATATCTATCAATTTTTATAATGCAACCGAATGGTCTGATCTTTGTTAATTTTCGGCGCTCGTTCCTTTAATTGCATTTCCTTAAAATATATTTGGAGTATTAGTTACACCGATTTATTAAAGAATTAAATATCACTTACGACATGATATAACTCGGGTAATGTTACCAGTTAAATTTAAAGAAGGACAACAAACGTCATGAAAATGAGGATTTGTGCCGCACTCTTTATGTACCTTATGGCAGATTGTTTTAGGTTACCACGCTATAGGTCAATTTATATGAATATTTTTGACATGATTTTATCCTCCACTCGAAAAAGGATTTTGAAGACGACACTTTTCGATTTTCCTTAGGGCGACAACCCTAACCTGCACTGTGGACGCAGTTAGTTCGCTCTAATTAATTGCTGTGGGCGCTAACAAGTCCGCTCCCTTGAGATATATCTCATGCATATATTTGCATCAACGAAAGTTACGTTTACTCTCTATAAATTATGTGCCACGATCGCGTAATTCCATTACGTAAAATACGTAATAATGGTCTATGGTACGGATTGCGAGACATGGGGTCGTAGGTCTGATACGATTTGTCTACTATGTGAACCATTCGACCTTTACCTTTTATGGAATGGTAAACAAGAATGTTAGGAAAGATGCTGTTAGTTGCTTACAAAATTCAAATACCCTTATACAAAAGCACTCAAAGCTATCTTGTAGTTCCGAGACAGCTTTATTTTGCACTATTATGCCTTAATTTTCTAGACTTATTTAAGACCATTACCATCACCAGGATCGCATACCGTGATATCAGAATAAGAATGATCAATTTTTTGATCCTAGAATGACAGCCACATACGGGACGAAGTTGTATAATTTTATATCCCACAAGATGAAGCGACAATCTGATCAGGATTGCAGCAGTCCACTGGAGGAGTTGATGGGGATCGATTGTGGCGACCGCTGGAGGCCCATTCTCCGTGATATTAATGATGATCAAGATGTATGATGCATAATCTTTGTATACTCATTTAAATGACAGACGTTATAATATATTATAGTCATACTAGCGGCCCGCCCCGGCTTCGCACGGGTATTTAACAAAAATGATGCCGGGGCGGGCCGCTACTTTTAATATAAAAAAGTAGTTGTTGTGACAACTGTAATAGTTAGACACATGGTATATATATACTGTAATAATTAGACACGCGGACTTTCTTGTAGATATTGATGTCCTTTATAAAATTGTAGTGCATCACTTTGCTCTATTGTTAATGATTTCCGCAGCATACGCGATATAACGTTTTTTTTTGGTATTTTTTTCACACGTTGGATTAGATTATCGAAGTTTTCATATTTCACTACTAACTTTTTTGATAATATTCTGTCGCATATGTTCATCAGGGACAATGTAGGATTCTAATAGTGAAAGAATTTTTCAAATCGGTCCGGTAGTTTCAGAACCTATTCATTTCAAACCAAAAATCAAATCTTTCCTTTTTATAATATTTATGTCATATAAAAAAATCTTAATACAAACTTCGTGTGTAGCATTACGTCGTATAATGGCGAGACTCTGATGAAGGCAGCCTCAAAGCGACGCATCGTAATTGGCTTAACGAGCCATTGCTCCGCAACGTGGTCTCTTGAGTACGTTACGTTCGCAATGCGTTGTTTTTTCCTCGGACACCATATGACAAAATTATAATTTAATTATACATGAAATAATTATAATGATAATAAATAAATAAAAAGCTAGTGTATGCTGGAGTGGTTTCCAGCTCGTATGGCAATATGTAGGCCCCTAATATTAATAAAATAATAATCAAAGGTACGCTTAGTGTAAATAAAAAAAATATTATAAAAATAAAAGAATTAATGCGGTATATGGGAGAATTCATTTATTTTATGCATAATATATTTTAAGCATTTTCTTAATTAGATATATGATGAATTAGATATATTATATCTTGCACATAAATAATAATAATATATTTATTTCATGTACCAAGTCCTCAAGTTTTCATAAAAAATACACATAGCAACATAATGTTCGTAATACTACAATATTTATAAATCTAACGTCATGCTGCACTGCCCCGCAGTGACTGTGACAGTGGGTGATATATCTCGGCTCGCCGGGACACTCCTGGAGACTGCCAGCAACATTAAGGGGTAGCAATTCTTAGGGGAACTGGGCTGGCTGGAGTGATCCATGATCCATGCCCATACGCAAAATACACGCCCGTCGTGGAGTTGCGGTGAAGTAGGCAGCATTATATAGTAGGTAGTATTAACTGTGACGTCCAACATCGTGCAGTGACGTATGTACATGCAGATTAACCTCTTGGCGATCATGGCCAGAAAGTTGTGTGGTTAGCGTTTTTGTTACGAATTGTCACGTAAAAACAATCGACTCAAAAATTTCTTTGTCCATATGTAAAAATAAAATGTTGCCAGACATATTTGAGATAAGATTTTGTATTCTTTTTATTAATTGTTGTATAGTTTTTATATCAGCGTCATGGTCACCCTACAAATAAAACAGAGTAATGTATGACCGTGAAAACTTCTTCAGTATTTATAGTATTACACACATTGTTTTATGTGCAATACAATATATACTTAAACACACGAGTTACTGTGTAAGTATAGAAAAAAAAATTACCTACAATTATTATTAAATTGTTTTAATTTCTTTTTCTCTGAGCGATTTAGTATCTAAAACACGGCCAAGGTTTTGAAAAATTAACTCTGCGAATTGCATGGTCATATTTACGTATACTGTAGAAAAAACTTTCGCAAAAACTTCTTAAATAGTGTTGTGCTGTCATATTTACACGCGCGATATGTCTGCAGAGGAAGTCGCCAAGGTTTGTATTATTACCTACGTAATCAATTAAGGTAACCCACTTAGTTGGCATTGAATTTTATGACAATTTAACTCGTCCGTTCAAATACATTATGATTGTAGCGATAATCTATAACAGCAAGGGAGTTAGATTAGAAGTTATCGACTTCCAGCAACTTTAATGATGAATCAAAAAAGAGTGTTAGGGCAAATGGAGTTTGCAAAAGAGGCAATGTTGGTAGGTGACGTTATAGACGAACTAATATCGAGCAGATTGTTGCCAAACTAAAGAAAGTCGATATCAAGACTACCGTAACAGACGAGCATGTTTTTTTTTTTTTATAGAAGGTGGCAAACGAGCTAGCGGTACACCTGATATTAAGTGACCTACCCATAGGCATCTGCAACAAACTTGCAGATGCGTTGCCTACCTTTAATGGACAGAGGAAGGGATAAATAGAAAAAAGGATATTTCCTCTTTCTATCCCCCCCTCGTCAAATCCTTATCCCTTTATTAGAAAAGAATAGGAAGGGAAAAACAACTAGTATTTAGGTCTGTGGCACCTCACTCATCAGATGAAACGCAGAAAGACTTCTATTTCACACCTGTCGTCTGTGAGTTCGAGCCGGCCCATTCGTGCAACAAACGTAACAGCATGCTCATTGATAATATTATTTATTAAATTGTTGTTGAGTGAAAATATATATTCTTTTAAAAGGTTGACTTTTTTACTGCGGCGTTACAATAGGAGCCAATGCGTTAGTGCTCGGTTCAACTCGATGGCAAATGAAACTCTTGTCCCGTTTCTGAAGCTTTAATTTGTACATTTCAGTTGTTTCCTTTTTCTATTGCATTTACTGATCCGTAATCTTTGCTGAAAAATCATTGTTATTGTTTCATTTTTTTGGTCGTCTTTGAAAGATTTAGATAAAGAGGTATTCTTCTTAGTGCTGGAATCGAATGTTAGGATTAAAAATACCATTGCTAGAACCTTTTGTTGTTACTAAAATTAAAAAGGTATGCTTAGGTGGTTCGCGCTTGATAAAAGTATGAATAAAGAAAGAGTGAAAAGAGTGAAAGTTATGTAGACAAAGTGAATGGCAGAGAAAGCAGGAGACGTCCTAGACATTACTATATACCGACCAGATCAGTGACATACTAAAGAAGGGCGATAGTAAGCGTATCTGAAACGGTCCATCTACCCATACATGCTGTATACATAGATGGATGGATGATCTCTACTGGACCCTCTTGGTTACTGACGTGAGTGCTGCAACCGAAGCTATGATTAATTATTTTATTGGTTATTACTTTTACTTACCTTTTATTGCTATGTTTAACGTTTACTTTTTTCTGAAAAATAAATTTTGTTGATTCGAATCAAAAAATTGCTTAAATCGTTTGGCACGTTTATTAAAAGCCTTGCTCTTTTGAAATACTCTGAGAAGCCAATTTGCCTTATTTGTTTTTTTAATGAAAAAACAACAATGAAGTGTGTAAGATTACCTGTGTTAGTAACAAAGGCTCCTTGAAATGAAGCGTATGCAATTTCAGAGGTCAAGTGTCCATTGTTTCATTTTACTATTAAGTACCAGTGTTCTTGGACCTGTCTGGAGGTACTCTCTATACACAAATACGGGTCTTTTATTAATGCTATAACTATATAATGCCAACTTTTAGAATCAAAGAAGGAAAGCCGTTATTTGATCGATGCAGAGGAAACCCAAATATTTAATCTTTACCAGCGTTTAGCGTCGTCGTTGGCGTTATTTGTTTAACGGATAACACATGTGAGCGTCATTGAGTCATTTTTACTTCGTTCAAGCTACTTACGTACGAGGGCCATGACGATGAAGATCACAACTTCTATACTGTAGTTGTATTTAATGAGGTTCTTCTCAATTTAAATTATTCACCACCTTTAATATTATATTTACTAGCTAAGAGCGGTGAAAGCCAGCAGCTCCAGATAATAACTATGAAAGCTAAACAAATTATATGGATGGAATTTTATAAATCTGACGCAATAGATGGACACCTACATATAAAGTTCCATCTCTGTCAAAATTATCTCGACTTTTTATGGAAAATTTTTATAATTCAATAACGTTTAAATGTACCCTCGCGCCTCCCCAGCCAGCCGCGTCCTATACTACTAGTCCGTCGGTATCGCACCAATGTAGGGAAACGCTCTCCCCTCCCTCGTCTGTCAGCTCTATAACCAGCTGTCTATAAAAACAAATAGTCTAGACCAGGGGTGTCCAATCCGGTAATAAAAATAAAAAAGTAACGGCCCGAGCCGAGGCTCCCGAGCCCTCGAGCTTAGTTACTCTTAAAGAGGTTCAGGCTAAGCGCCCTCTGCGCTCGGCCACCTCGAGCCCGGTGCCATGTTTGCAGATAGATTGATAAACACATTACTAGTACTCACTCGAGTAGATGCTGGTTCTAATATCCATACAATAAAATAAAATAGTCAACACTGACCTTTAATTTCAATAGTCGAAACATTTGAAACAGATTGATCTTGAAACATTTTATCATATTTAGGAATTTTGGCAGGTAACGAAATATCTGATTCCATTGCTCTTACAATAGGTATGGTTTGTGCTTATTTGTTGGTACGCATGATTGTGGCTACCTGAAAACAATGAAGTTTATACAATATTATTAATTTGAAATGATTGCCAGCACCACCTAACAGTGGTAGAGTCCGCAACAACAACATCTGTTGCAGTGCAGGGCCGGCTCGACCGGTGAAATATCACGACCTCACAGAAGACAGGCGTGAAGTAGAAGTATTCTGCGTTTCGTCTGGTGAATGAGGTGGCGGAGGCCTAATCATAGTCCTTTTGCTCTTTCTATACTTTTTTCATAGGAAAGGACAGGAAGGGAAAGACGATTTGACGGGGAAAGGGATGGACAGGAAAAGGTAATAGGTATCCTTCTTTTCTCTTTCTTTATCCATAAAAAGGTAGGCAACTAATTAGCTTGTTGCAGATGCCTATGGGTGGCGGTTATTTGATCTCGGGTGAACCGCTCGTTTGCCGCCTTCTATTATAAAAGAAACACCTTTTTATCATGTTGGCTTGTATATTACTAGTGTACATTGGCTTCTTATTCTTATTTTAAGTTGCGTAGAAGTATACTTTTTTCTATTATAATTGAGTAAAATTATTTTTTTACCTTTTAGTCAGTGAACGCAAATAAAACATGGAAGGCGTATGTTCATACAAGTTCATACATGTTTATGACACCATAACTCACACAAACAAAAATCACGCACATAGATACAAATCAATAGTACACTGAACTATCATCACA
>DWTW01000633.1:0-15298 GCA_018246275.1 Papilio slateri | reverse complement strand
ACGTTACAATAGTGCCTCCCAGACTAAAGAGCATTCGTCTCTAATGTAACATTTTAGATTCGATTTTAAGCATTACGTTACAATAGTGCCTCCCAGACTAAAGAGCATTCGGCTCTAATGTAAATCGAATTTGAGCATTAATGCAAATGTAAATATTACAGACTGTACCATTACAGGTTGCGCACTGTAATGCTCGGTCGGTGCTGCCCCTCCCTCACTGATGTAATGCTCGATTCTATTTCGTTACATTACAGACACATGCTACTGCACGATTTTTTGAATCTGATCGAAGCCCTAGGTGGATGAGGAGAGTCGTGAGATAACCTGTACTTAAGACCTAGCTATTTTTAGCTTTTAGTACATTATCTACTTTATTATCTTTCTTTTCAATGACCGTTTAATTTAAAAAAAAACGACTTTATCTTCATGTTTTTATTTCATTACTGTGTACTCTATTCTACTAGTTAAGCCCTAGTGAAAATATATATTAACCGCCCCTGAATATATTCATCTATTCAATTGTATTGTCATCTGAACTAAAGACGTCCACCAAATATCAAATCAATCTGTAAACAGGATAGGAGTAACTTAATTTGACCCAAACATGACCACAAGCTAAATAAAACATGACAAACATTCACGTCACGTGGAAACTGTTATTCGTTACATGCCACCGTGTACCATATTCGTCACTGCGCAGATATTCCAAATTGATGAACATATTTATTATAGTTGCACGTGCTAATTGTGCAGTAAGCCACAAGCCATTCATTATTTTATGATTGTCATTTTTCCTTACAAGGAAGACTTTGTATGCATTTGCACGCTTCTGTTCGAGTTTCCTTTCGACGCAAAACTTTTTTTTTATCACAAAACAGCTATGATTGCGGGAACTTGCTGTTGGCGAGGGTGTCTATGCCATGTCTGACAATGGATCTCGTTTGATTGATACGAAGAATGAATGACGATGGAACGACGATGGGCAAGATGTCCATACGACGATATTGTCAGAGTTAAGTATTGTCGCTCGATTACACAATGTATTACCTCATCTCCTTTCTACCTCATATCATGTCATAGGATCATATCATATCATAGGACCATATCATATCATAGGATCATATCATATCATAGGATCATATCATATCATAGGATCATATCATATCATATCATAGGATCATATCATATCATATCATAGGATCATATCATAGGATATCTAGACATACGACTGGCCTCCATCCTTTTGCTGTAGTACTTCGCATTCTAAAGACGCGATTTGAGTCTCCATCCATTAAAAAAATATTAAAACAAGTTGCCAACCCAGCGTTTCTGTCCGATAATGACATGGCTATTTTCAAGTGAAGAGGGCTAGGAGTGAATGAAACTAGTGCATTCCATATACCGTCCACATCGCCACTATCATCAGGTGGGATCGTGTTCATGTGCTAGTTCATTTATTATAAAGAATATCGAATACAAGTAACTATTTAATAATTTCTAGAAATGCACTCTTTGAATAGTAACTCGTTGCGCATGATAGCTTTTTGTGTTAATTAGTTTCGAACGGATACGGGCTCGATTCTTCTCATATTTGAACAAAAATAGTTTGTTAATTTAGCGATAACAGTAATGGTTATGTAAAATATTTATCTTTTAATACCCGCTGTTGAAACGGTAATTATAAAAAAGAATTACAGAAATTGATGATTGTCGACAGAAGGGAAAAGATGAAACTATAAAATTATGGTAGTTTTATTACATATTCACATTTGGATTTGTTGGAATCAAATGTCTATTTTACAAGTCAACAGTCTAGTAACAGTGCCTCGAGCACGAAAAATATTCGAATTCGTATCGTTAACGTATCGAGTCCACGATACGATAACGAAGGTTTACGCTAAGCGGCAGCACGAAGCACACTCTGTCGACTGTCGAGAGCTCGATACGATTTCGATAGTGACGTCAACCTAACGTAAGTAGGAACGAGCCCTTGTGAGCGAAATGAACGTTCAACTGAATGAATTGTACGTTCGAAAATTAATGAAATAGAGAACTTTTTATTACTTTTAACTTAACGGCCTATTTATTGAAAATTAAATTACAACACAGTACTTAAAACGAACAAAAATCTTTAAATAAAGTACAAGATATTGCAAAATGCATTATATTTCAAGAAAGAAAAAAAAATATATGCATTTTAAACGTTTTTTTACGGTTTCTAAACGACGCCACACCACTTGACATAGCGTCTTACGTCGCCAAGGTCAAGTTAGTTTATATATTGTTATCAAACTTTAGAAAACTTTCTACCGAAATGATTAATTAAAAAAACTTTTTTGCTTAAAATATTTACTGCCTCCGAAATAAATAAAAAATAATAGCCGGGAACCAAATTTTTTTGAGGCGAATATTGATTAAGTATATATGAATGTTTGAAAATATGGAAAAATGTATATTATTATTATTAATTTAATTAAAAAAAAAACATTTTTCGGATCCGAGTGGGAGGCACCGCTACTATGGCCCCATCCCACTCGGATCCGAGTGGTGAGCAGCGAACGTGTTAAGCGATATCTATTTTTAAATTCGGTGTCATTTATATCCAAAGGATTTTATGCCTCTAATCTATTAATATTTGCCAGCTATATAAAATTTATATATAGCTGGCAAATTCATAGTTTAATTTTATTTATTCGATAAAACAAGATTTTTTTCTCTTTCTTTAATTCCTTCATTTTCAAGTAAACTCGCAGCAAGAACATAAAACAAAGCACTACGTTGGTGAAGTTGCCGAGATACAAGAAATAAATAATATAAATCACTTTGATCAAGACATACAAGAATAGCTCATTTGATATTATACGATATTATACGATTTTTATTGTTAACCACGGTTATCGTGACTTGATAAAGAGTCCCAACGCACTGAGCGCGTGCGGAGTGAACGCAGTCGCGCAGTGCGTGTAGCAACCGCGCGGACAGTTGTAGTGAAGAAGCCGTTTTGACGTTTGTCGCATCCTTGTCGCCGTAATGCGACCTATTGGGAACGGTAGTCACCAGGCGAGCCGCTCGCTCGTTTGCCAACTTCTTACATGAAAAAAATAAAATCGATATAAATATCGCCTCAGCTTGTCGCTTTGCCATAAACTGAGTTAAATCTCTGTGACGTAGAAGCAGTCCCTTGCGCAATTTCGCAGAATGAGCTCTTAAGAACGGCTCTTGAGTCGTTCGACTTCTTACTCGTCTTAATTAGTGTTTACCTGAAAGTTTACACTCAAATTGTCTGCCGAAAGCGTAAAAGTATCAAATTATTTAACTGTCCTGACGAGTTTACTGTTATTCGAGTACTCTACAAGGTGTCTTACTCAAAGCTATTAGAAAATAAATTTACATTTTGATTCAGCTTTAAGTGTGCCTTAAAATGGATAATTTATCTGAGTATGTATAATATAATATTTTATACCATTTTTTCAATTCGTACAACTACATTGATGATCAAGCAAAATAATAATATTTTTATAATAATTATGCTATCTTTCCAAATTAAAAAAATTAAGAGTACGCAACGGAATCAATAAATCAACTAACTATTTAATTTTTGACTATAATATTTTGTTTTTCGAATAAAAAATCTTATACCGAAGCAAAGATCGTTTCATGATAGCGTAAAGCTTGTTTTTGTTTCTATGAATTCACCACTTTCACAGGTATACCTTATAATACCTAGAAGATAAAGATGTCTAAATAGATTTTCTTGTTCAAATTGGCTCATAATGATCGTGAGCCGGCTCCATTCCACGCGATATCGGGCGGCGGCCGCGTGACGCGATTATCTGCAGTCCGCTGACGCTAAACCGATTCCAGTCCTAAATTGATCTGAGCGAATCAGAATAGGTCGGCTTTAAGATTTCATTCATGAGAAAATATTCGTTCATCTCAATATTGCCAACGATAGCAAAGACTATTTAAAGCGGAGAAATGAAGGTAACAAAATCCAAACACGTACGTGTTATACAACATAGAAAAAATATCATCTGATAATACTTCCACAAGCAGATTTACTAAAAGTTTTACTAAAAAGCAGGTAACTCCTATTATTTTAAAATGACAAACGTAGCTTCCCGGTTATTGATTGAAGTGGTAAGTACTGAATCTCAAATTGAAATACAAAAAAAAATCTATCCCACACTGCGCGTGTATTCGTCACCCAGAGCTCAGCGTCATGTGATTATTTTTAATAACCTATTTTCTTATTATTATCTTTTCCTTATTTCTATTACTACGTTCACAGTATATATAATATATTTAACTATAACTGCCACGCTGTGAGATCAATCTGTCGGATTATCTTCTTGTGTTCGTTATGTATATAGAAATGCTGTCCTGCAAAAGTCGATTATCTAACATTGTATCGTATTGAGGGCACAATCAATATTGACTTTCTCTTGAAATATTAACTGTCGTTGTTTATTTGATTAGTATGATTACATATTAAGATATTCTTGTGTTTGTTTTTCGTATCCATCGAGTTGGAAAATTTCGCAAAGAAATTTAAAATATATATGTAAACAGGTATCGCGACATTTTGCAATAAGAAAACTCTTTACGTAGATCAATCTTAGATAACCTGAATACTTGATACTCCTTTTGCATTTACCCCAATCTCCTTCTCAGCTTTCTTTACCGTAACTCTTCTGTGTAGTAAGTATACGAGGTATAAAAAAAATCACAAAAATATTCGAAAGGGAAAAAAATAAAGTATTTCGTTAGGTTCGTATTTTGAAAGTTAAATAAAATTGCGACATTTTGTAATAAATAAACTAGATATGGAAGTTGTATTTTAATTCTACAAAAATAAAACAAGGGACGCCTTATTTCTACATCAAATAAATCACAATTTCAGAAGAGCTATGACAGATCTTGCCAAGGAACGCTACCAGTCGACTATATCACTTGCATTGAGAACATACGTTAAGATTTTCGCAAATAAACACAGAACATTTTTTTCGTGATTAATAAAAATCAAAACAGTTTTACTTCTATAAAGTTATATTCGCTTAAGTGTAAGCTGCTGCTTCATAAAATAAAATAATAAAAAATAATAAACATTTGACCGAGACAAAGGGGTCCTTGCGATAAATTTTCGCATTTTTATACTAGCACAAACATTTATTGCTTCTTACAAACGATAATAACGGTTATTATGAAAATTTACATCCGTGTATTGTACTTCCTTGTGTTTCATCGCCGTTTTCTATCTCTCTCTCTCTCTTTCTCTAGTTGATAATATCTCACGAAAGTTTAAATAAATTTAAAATAAACAAGGCTCCTCAGTTATAGTTAAACGATAATCCTTACAATATATTTCCTTAATAATTCACTTACATGGTAGTCATTTAGACTTAAATATACATAATGGGTAACGTGTTTGACACGGTAACATATCTTTTCATCAAGGTTTGTGCTATCAAAAAGAACTAAAGTATTTAAGTCGGTTGCTTATATTAGAGACATAGTATTTACATATTATATATCTGTGCGGGTGTATAAAACATACAAAGTTACAACATTTTCCTTAAGCAACGTTAAAATATATTCAACCGATAAAAATATACATACTTGCCTCATAAATGCCAGGGTATTTTTGTTCCGTATGTTGCATGCATGCAACCTGGTTGCTTTCATATCACCGATGCAGATATGAACTTTGTATATGTCAAATTTACATAACCTATTTTGTGAAAGACTTTTGGCGGCGCTGCATTTACGCCCGCCTCCCCGGGACGCTATCTATGAATATTTGCGCACTGAATTTTCGCAATATCTAATGTAATGCTCTATGACACGGGTAACGTTACAGTACGGATTTAGCATTTAATAAAATTAAGTAAGTACTTAAATTTACTGATGTTTAGTGGTGACATTTTAGATATCTTTAATTGCCCAGACATTTAAGCTTGGTTCGGAAGAGAAAATATCTTCAGTAGGCCAAATATCACTTGGAAAACAAAAAAAACTTTATGGATGCATCGCCATTACAGTGATAACGCACGAATAACAGGGCTTTTTATATAGACAGTTCTTCCTTGCAATACGCCACCATGGTACCACTACAAAACATATTCGTGCCACGTGAACTCTGTAGGTATGTTTATCGTTAAAGATATATTTTATGGCTAAAATGAGGAGGTCAAATGCAGTATTATTTATTTATTATTTAACAGTTATTAACAGTGGTAGAGCTCGCAACAACATCTGTTGCAAGAATGGGCCGGCTCGACCGGTGAAATACCACGACCTCACAGACGACAGGCGTGCAGTAGAAGTATTTCTACGTTTCGCCCAATGAAAGGGGTGCCGGAGATCTTATCCTAGTCCTTTTCCCTTCCTATCCTTTTCCAATGAGGAAAGGATGGAAAGCGGAAAAGGATTTGACGAGGCGATGCACAGGAAAAGGTATCCTTTTTTCTGTTTATCCCCTTTTCTGTCAATTAAAAGGCATCAAGGTCAATCATCTGCAACTCATTAGCTTGTTGCAGATGCCTGTGGGTAGCGTTCCCTTCATATCGGGTGAACGCCTTCTTTGTATCCCACCTTCTGCTTTAAAAAAAAGTATCCAACATCTTGCCATTCGAAATACTGCATAATCACTGTATTGCCGTGGATTAGCGTCATAATTACGTGAACACCCTGCTCTTATCGATCGTCTGTAAAATAATTTATATGTTTTATAGCGCTCAACGTCAGTATATAACTTTATAATCAATTGCCATTAAAGAAGTACCTTCACAAGACACAAAGTACCATGAAGTGGAATAAAAGCAAAAGCAAACAATGCTACCGAGTACAATGGAGTAACAAGCAAATTACGTATTTCGAAGCAATTATTATGTCCGTCCTCGCTCGCTTATCATGCAGGCTTGGAGTTAGCATCGCCGACTGCCACTAATTACGCCTGGCCGAAGTACGCTTCAAATATTAACTTAATTGTTTCTTAACAATAGCTTTAGATGTCCAGCGGTTCAAAAACAATGTATGTTACCAAGTACGGTCAGCATCACAAGTCACGATGTTGGTCTGCGATGAACTTCGAAACTACTAAACAGATCTTAATGAGATTTTGGATACTGTGTGTAGATTGGTCCAACTTGAGAGATAGGGTAGGTTTTATCTTGACTGATGACCTCAATATTTTCTGTTGAAAAACTAAATGTTATAATTTTTTATAGGTTCCATAAGTTTCTAACCGATGGCGGTGTAAGCTTCAACAACTTTTGTCGTTTAGGTTGACATCACGTGTGTTTTCTAGGCTATAAATAATTAGTGCTACCCGAGCGAAGCCGGGGCGAGTCGCTAGTAACAAAATAAATGTGATACGATAACGGTGATTTAATATTGTGACCAGAATCACTACTCACAATGCCGAAAGAAAATTGAGTATCGTACATATATCGTATTTTAATTATTTTTAACAAAAAAATATTTACTAAAAAAATTAATTCACATAATTTTGAAGTCAGTACCTGAGCTTTTGCCATACGCCAAGCTACAGTCATCGAGTGACGAAGAGAGTTGAATTAGCATTTCAAAGGCGGCGGCATGAGAGAGGATAATTAACTGCAAGACATTGCCGTGAGCTGCAGACAGGCGGCGCGGCGGCAGTGTTGCCAGCTTTATTCTATTTTAAAAAGACTTAATTCCCTCTTATTTTAATTTTCTATTTTTAATTTGTAATTAAAAATTATTACAATGCAATAAGCAAAGATTATTAATTCTATCGCGGCATGTTCAATGTTATTTCATTTTATTTTAATAACTCATAAAAAGCAATTAACAATAAAATCTTCGGCTGGGCTATTTACGTCGTTATGGACATTGTATATTTATAAATTCTGCAATTATAATTTTACAAAGGTGCTATAACATATTACTACTGATTTACGAAACCTTTTATCATTTAAATCTGAAAGCACCCGTTTTGAATGGAAAAGAAGGCCCAAGGCATTAAGTTCACGCATAATTGCTACTTATAAGGTAATTTTATGAAAATTGTTAGGTGGTGCAATAAAGAAATAAATACTTAAATTTAAATATATTATTCAAATAATAATAGAAAACTTACTCCACGCTAATTCTTTTTCACTGTCCATTTTGACAAAATATTTAGTCAAAATTAAGACACTTTTCTTAGCACTTTTATAGTGAACATTTCTGTTTCTATTTAATGGGAAATATTTAATGGCATTTGTGTTTGCATTTGATTTAAAAGACAGCAAAGGTTGACAAAATCGACCTCTGCTGCCTTTAGAATGTTTTATTGTATTATAAATTAATATTTCTTATTCAACACATGATTTTGTGTAAATAACTTTTATGTTATAGTAAAAATACAATAATTTATAAGGGAATCAAAATCCGGCGCTGTAGGCGAGCCGTCTGGCGCAGTGATCACGTATTAGACATTACAAACGCGTTTAGATCACAGAAACTTCAATCCTGCGAGTGTGAACTGGGACAGCGAGTTGTACAACTGCAATTAGCATTAATTATTAGTTGGGAACATTCACCGGCGGTCGGCGGAGGTCGGAGTGCCGCTGTAATTCCCGCTACTTCTGCACTCCTATTGTTCTCTAATAAAAGCGAATTGATAACGAAAAGGATTAACAATTCGAATGAGTTGACACTCAATATGTACCGGGAATTTGACGACAGCCCGGGTCTGGGAGGAGTAAAGTAGAGTATATATTTTTTTTCTATTGCCAAATATAAGTCGGCTTCACGTGGATAAAATACGTCACAAAATACCGGCGTGTATAACATTGTTTATATTATTCCCTTGCGCTTAGTGGACAGTAGCTGTGTTATTAGTTGTATATTTGTTCAATTTGTTTATCCTTTTGTTCTTTATCTCAAGGATTGTGAAGAAAAATGTGTTCGTGTCCAGCGTCGTTATAGTTAATTTCAATATTACAACTTAACTATCAAAAATATATTATTATTATATTACATTATATTTCTAGATTATATGGGTTCTAATGGGGAAACAGTTATTAAAATCGGTTAAGTAGATAAAAAAATGCACATTAAAAACGAACAAGTTCTTATAGGGCGATGGAACAGGATCTTTTTATGGGAACACTTTTTGCTAATATCGTTTTAAAGATCGTTTAGTCGGGAATAATGTTGGCACAACGAAACTTCGGCCAACCCCCTGCGGAACCGAAGCGGTCAACTAGCAGACGTAATCGAGTGAGCCTCCGAGTAGTTTGAAATTTAAACAAACCTTTGTACATTTTAATCCGATCATTAGACGCGTAATTTAGAACGGATGTCCGAGAACGTAAACCTTATTTAATTAGGGCGCAAACCGCACGCCGGACCCTGACCCTGGGCCCTGGACTCTCCCTTATGAGATAAATCAACTCGGTCAAACCTTTTGTATGCTCTGTAACTATTAAATATGGACTTTGTTGACACATGAACTATTGACTTTACAATGCGATTTCGATTTATTTTCCGTGGACATTTAAAAAGAACTAGTAAAAAACATGTAGTAAGTTTGTGTACTTCACTATGTTAAAAAGCTCCTCATAGTATCATATTAATTCAATGACTCCTTACTCTTCATAATCAGCTAATCCTTTTAGGATACATGAGCACTCACAATAGAACGGACGTAGATACATACATACCCGCGAAAACATTCTAGGCCAGTTGGGTAATTGACAGTGACAAAATTATGTTGCTCAAGTGAGTGAAAAAATAACACACGGGCGTTGAGCAACAGTGCGGCAGCGGTGAGGCGCCGCAGCGGTACCGCTATGTATTTTCACAATACATACACAGAACGCAGCGACAAAATGACGCAGCGGGAAGGGTGCTACGCGGTGCGGCGTAGCGAAAACGCTACGCAGCTCAGTATTTTTGTAGCATCAAACTTCAACTCTAGTGTCATTCAAAGACTAATTGACTAAAGCTGCGTCGCTACCGAACTGTGGTTTGCGTTGCCTCACCGCATTTGGTCGTGTGGTACACTGTTCGTTGAAATCATCGTCGGTGCGCACGCACCCGTATGGCATCTTTCATATTAAGAGTTACCGCAAATGACGAGCAGCGCCGCGGAGGAAGTCATAGAACGGGCAGAGAAGAAGTGATAAAATTATTGAATAATTATAATGCAAACAAATATCGAAAATAAACGTAACCAGTTAAAAAGTAAATTTTCATTTTACGTGGAAAATGAAAAAAAGAATACTAAAACAACTCGAAGATTTCGTTCCCTTGAACGAATCAACTAAGATATTTTCAATTTGTCTTGTAATGCAAACTATTCCAAGGCAAAACTATAACTTAACTGTATCCAATTAGGGAACAGTCTCGTGCCTTCATATTCCACGAGATTCCTGAAAATTAACCTGAACTATCAACTTCGAGCTATTTCAAGACTCCACTTAATATTCTGTAGCTACAAACTGTAACAAAATTGAAAATACCATCAGCGGATTGTTATTATTCTTCGCTTGTTCCATTGCACGTACCATTGGTTAGAGCTACTAATTAAATTGCGTTCCAATTCCTGGAGACCATTTCTTACTCCAGGCAAAATGGTGGCTAGACGGATAGGCAGAGATTATTGATTTTTCATAAAAGAAGGTGACAAAACCAGCAAGCGGTTCACGGGGTATTAAGTGTCCGCTGTCCATAAGCATCTTCAAAAAGCTAATGAGTTGCAGATGTGTTGTCTACCTTCATGGACGGAGGAGGAGATAAACAGAAAAAGAGAGCAAGATATTTCCTGTTCATGTCCATTTCCTGGTTTCCATTTTCCATTCATCCACTTTTCTTCCCACACTTCCTTTATTAGAAAAGGATGAAGACAAGAAGAGGACCAGAACTCAGAGGATAAGAACTCCGGCACCTCAATCATTAGACGAAACACAGAATACTTCTACTTCACGCCTGTCTTCTGTGAGGTATTTCACCGGTCGAGAAGGCCCATTTGTGCAACAGATGCTGTTGTGGGCTCTACCACTGTTAAAATTGTTAATCCTCATGTTATAAATTTAAAAATTGTTATAAACTGTACTGTACTAAATACTTAGTTAACAAAGAACAACGTAAAATATTTTTTTTGCCACTTTTAACATAAAACTGTGCCTTCTACAATCAAGAAGCTTTCCAATAACCTTTCTTGTTATTTTACGGAATGATCTCTTAAAAAGGACCCTTGCCTTTAATTATCCGACTTGAGAGGTCCTTTGCCTTAAATGGTGTTTACCTGAACATTGCGACATTAATACGAGTCCGTGTCGTCCTGTCTACGGCGCATTTAATTACTTTCCTAAGGGAAACAGTATATTAACGAATTTAGTAACGACGGTTGTAAAACAAATTTACTGTTGTTAAAACATTCCTAATGATGTTGGATGCCGACGAAAATGCATTATCTATGTAATTTACATGTTCAGCTCTAGAGCTATATATAATACGAATGAACTGGTATGATTTGGAAGTACGACGAACACACAAAATACGACGATACACTTCGCATCGCATCGGAGCCGTCTATGCGACTGTTTGCACAGCTGTGCAAGTTCTACGAATTCTCCCCCCTATTCGAGCTTCAGCGCGGAAGGCAACGGCTCTCCCGTTTCTACCGCTTCTACCGATTTTGAAGATTGCCTAAATACTTTACATGGTCTAGGAGCCGCAGTGTATACGAATCCCTAATTTCATACCGGCCTGGCATTCTTTTCTAACCCCCTACATCTGAATTGTTGACATAAACAGTGATGAGTGCGGTGCCGCAGACCGTATCTCCTTCCTATCTTTTCCACTGTTCCACAAAAAGGTTGGCATAACCTCTGATTGTGGTTGTAGCGGAGATCGGTACAGTATATTGATTGGGTAACGATAGTCACATTACTATCACATTGTGTACGACGGAGGAGATGGACGGAGGCAACAAGAAATTTCCGTTAATTTTTCGCTTAAAAATGACATTTGTTGGTAATTTGACAATGTTAATTGGACAATAGTGTAAATATATTATATACCAGTGCATGAAAAAGTAAGATGAAAAATGTTAACCGATCTGGACGCTGTGGAGTTTACTTACTCTGAAATATCTCCATAGGCACTAAGTACCAAGTACTCGCAAACAATTGGCGGAACTCAGGGCCACAAAGTATTACCGAGAACGGACTAGAACAAAGCTAATACCACTTATTCTTATACTTCTTGTAAAACAGCATTTAAAAGTGAAGTAGCTTATACATATATTCATTATAAAAAATCACAATTTTAACATTAGACGTATGTCAGTCTGTAAAAACATTCTGCTTGTATTAATCCTTCCGTTATAATTTGTTCAAAGTACGTAGCAAAGGATTGTAATAAATTGTCATCGTCCGTATATCTGTTTATAATAGGCAACTTGTGCGTACCGTCCGTCAGTCCCATCGCCATGTAACATCAGTTAAAATGTGATCAAGCACAAGTTCATTTCAAAACTTTTGTCTGCCATCATATCAACAGCTCATACGCGAAACAAAGTTAGTGTGTGTCAACCTAGCCGTGGTAACTTAGTACGCTAGGGAATAACACACTCATCAAGTGTCCTCTGTGCACAACTACAGTGTAACTTAGTGGACGTTTCAAATAACTTTAAGTATGATGATACTGAGATGTTAGATAACCAGACTTTTGTGCTTTTGTTTATTTCTTTTTATAATTTCTCTATTGCCATCTGCTTTCAAGCTTTTTTGAGTCTTCGAACTAATAATTTGAATCCGTTTTGCACCTTCATTTGTTGTTATTGTTTGCAAAATGATTAACTTGACTGAAACTGAACTTCTTATGTATTCTATACGCTTCCTAATATAAACTCCGAGATTGACAAGCAAAGAAAGAAAATGCGGCAACCGTTTAAATAACAAAATTCATTTCATTTTTTAGTCTCGGCCTTCTGAATACAATGAACGAAACGTGAGGGGAGTGCAGATGTCTCCATGAAATAATCGACGGTCAAAAAGTATAAGTTAAGCCGGCCGTTCGTACCGCGGTCACGTGCCTGGAGCTCTGTCTTTCTTAAAAAGGAAATAAATATTGGCTTAATTCGAAGACGCAGATCGTTCTGTGAGAATACAACGCATAAAGCAACCAGGAACAGAAAAGTAATTATTAACAAAATACAACACTTATGTAACCACGTCAAATAATAAATAAACATTCATACCCGTAACCCAGAGGCATAGGTAGAGATTATGGATTGCCATTTGGCTCTGTTCAGCCACAACTATATTTCATTTAGCTCACATATACTCTAGTTACATAATCATACATGTATAATCTGACTTCAAACAGTGGACATATAGACTGATTGCCTAAAGACAACTGGTTGCCGGCATATTGGTTACATACAAGCTGTATATAGCCGACATATAGTCAATGCTTACTGATCAAAGGGCCTGAAACTGAAATGTAGGTGTATTTAAGTTAATTTCAGCGTCTAAAGGCTGCAGTATATGTGATGGAAAGTACATGCTGTTATTTATAGTAAGTTAACAATCACATAAAAAATATAAAATTAAAAAAAAAAAACATGCAAAGGCTTGCAACGCAGTCCAGTCGCAGTCGAGAGTACCCAGAGGGGAATGCAGAGGTTATGGATATCTATTTTGCACGGTCCTGGCACACGTTTCTCGGTTTTCTTACATTCATGCATCTATGCACACATGCTCGTCGGTGGCGGGTACAGCCGTACCAATGTGTACAATGTACCGGGACAATATCGGTACATAAATATATTTGTACAATATTGATACAAAATTATAAATACTTACTAATTCTCTGTATTAATTTATATGTAGAGCATAAAAAGTCCGTACAGCTACAGCAGTACTTATATTGTTATACTGGATTTCCTCTAGGATTTAACAATTTAATTTGAACATCAAAACCGCCAGCTTAAAATGTTCCATCCTATTTGTCAGACAAAGAGCGCAGGTGCTTAGTTCCCGCGCACGTTCTATGAATGGAAATTACATTGTTAATTAGTTGGAGCAGTGCGCGAGCTGCCTGCCGGAGTATTTGCAGTCGCTCGCGGTGCGTCCCGGCTCGAGCTCACGAACGATACAACTTTATCATTATAATGGTTAATTTTATAAAAGAATTAAACCCCCTTTTCGGTCTTTAACTACCGAATTGCGGATATGATAAAAAAATCTGAATATAAAGTCTTCCTTTTAATGTAATTTTCATTGGCTTGTCAGAAGTATGAATGACTTGAATATTTGCCCTCGTATCAAGGACCGGTAACAATACATTTTTCATAACTATGAGTTTTACTTTAATATAACTTTAACGCCATCTAGTTTGCAATTGAGACAACAGTACTTCACTAATACTACTACAGTGTTTCAACGACAAATGATTTAAGCGGTAAGGCCAGTATTACCAAAACGTTGCGTCAATAAACTTTAATTTTGCAAACATGGCTGAGCAAAACTAAAATAATTGTGTAAATTTACTTACAATTTACAAACTTTTTTCTTGTAAAAGCTTCTTCTTTGACGAATAAAATTCATACGTCATTTTTGTACAATAATTTAAATTTATAGGTCCAAAATAAGTTTTTATATTTAAATCAATGTTTGTTTTTGTAAACTAACTGCTTATAGAATAAAATATAAGTAGATAAAGATTAATTCAAAATAATATTTTTTCACGGTAACGTTTTCAAACGAGTTCTGGTGTTAGGTGTCATGCCTAACTTTATAGGTATATGTTTTATAGACCCCTACGTATTCTATATTATATTAAATCAAAGTACATAGATTAATTTGGAATATTTAAACAGGGAAGCCTCCGCAAAAGGGTCACTGGCACGATTATAAACACTCGGTCACACCGGCGCGATGTTGAGCTCTGCCTACGACTTATAGCGGGTACAAGTCATAAGCTAAAGCGACAACAGGCGGACCGGTCAGAAGGTCGATACTAAGACCGCATTATTAAATATAGAAAACATTGTTAAATAATCCGAAATATTAATTTAGATAATATTTTCATATAATGAGCCAGTGAACGCAAATAAAACATGTAAGGCGCACGTTCATACAAGTGACTGTTAATTCATGACACCATAACTCACACAAACAAAAATCACGCACATAGATACAAATCAATAGTACACTGAACTATCATCACACAAAAATTAATGTTATTGTTTGTACAACTAAGTTGCTACTAGTTTATACAATACGCTCCTTTCGCCGTTTCATAAGTACAGCGGCAC
>DWTW01000632.1:0-15301 GCA_018246275.1 Papilio slateri | reverse complement strand
CGTCCAATCCTCTTCCCCTTCCCATCCTTTCCTTAGTAGAAATGGATAGGAAGGGAAAGGGGACTAAAATTAGGCCTTATCTTATCATTCCCTTTGACTGTCAACATTGTTTTCTTCATTGTATTATACTTAGATGCTTATTGAATTTAACGAACCTATCAATGTAGTTAGTATTCAATTAAGTATCCACAAAGAAGTGTAATAACAAATTGTAACTCATATTACATACATTTTTATTCTAGACTTTGATGGTGACGACATGATTGGGGTTTCCGACCTCCGTGAAGTCATCAAACGTCTTTGTGGACCAGAGCATAAGCTAAGCGACTCTGAAATTCAACAACTTGTTCAAAATGTACTAGAAGAAGCTGATCTAGACGATGACGGGGCCCTGTCTTTTGCGGAATTTGAGCATATCATTGATAAGAGCTCGGATTTCTGTCAGTAAGTAATTTTGTTGTAAATTACTGAATGTCAAATGTGTTTAAGATTAATCAATATAAGTTTTTTAATGCTGGGCTAACCATCAATCAGGCTTTAATACCACAACTGGTCTTTGAATCCAACCACTTTCCACTGTATATTGAAAACTGGTACATTTTGAATGCTTCTGTGCACTTTGACTTGAATCTGCATTAAATCAATTTCTTCCACATCACTGACTAATTCTATAGTTTGTGTAGGGAGTCATTTGATCTCTATCAATAATGTCATTTAATAGTTTAGTCATTTTCCAAGTTTACAAGTTATGTATTTAATTTGTGTGCCAAATTGTAATTATTTTTTCATTGTTTTCAGCTCATTCCGCATACGGCTGTGAAAGAACATTACTGTTATTAAGGAAATACAAGAGAATATTTCTAGAGTTTCATACAAGTATAAAAATCTCATTAGATAAAATGATCTTATTGATATATAAATTATGTAATTAGAGACAATTGTAGAGGCTTAATTTCATCAATATAAATAATAATTTTATAATCATAGTCATGACTATGAAGTTAATGTTGTAATTAAAATAAGGTAACTTGCCTTTAATTTGTATGTTATAAGAAAAAAAAAGGAACAAAAATGTATGACTATTAAAAAGAGATGCATAATAAGCACATGGTCTACATGGGCCTGATATTTATCATACTATAGATGACTCGCATTTCCAATCGACAACAAACTGACCAGTATTTTGACTCAGAATTGGTGAACATTTTAATATGCAATAATAATGAGGAAACGAAAATAATAGGAACATACACACTGTCATATTATTTATATTAACATATTTCAGTATAAAGAATACATAGCATTTGTTAGTTTAGCAGTGGATTATATCAGCCAGAAAAGTAGAACCAGCATACTTATTTCCTTAATCATCATCTCCCTGTCCTTTTCCCACTTATGTGGGGTCTGCACGGAATGAATGTAGTACACACATGTTTTGGCTAGTCTTTACGGCCAGCCAACTGCCTAATGCCGACCCTCCTTATTTATTTCCATAATCACGATGTAAAGTTTTTCATGGGTATTACAATTTATAAGAATATACCTATGTATGCCCATTCCGATATGACTTCTTGTAGCCTAAACAGCTTGTCTGATTTTGAAGAGTGAGGTCATTAGATTCATATTCTTCATTCAAATGTCATAGCACATTTATGATGTCTGCATATCTATAGTGGAAGTTAGCCATTAGAAGTGTCAATAATCAGTCAGGTATTTTTTTTTAATTGACTATCACTTGTGTTAAACATTATCATTATTATATGTTAACAAGGGCTTAAAAAGGACGAAAACCCGAGCTACAAGCACTGATGACTTTCCCAAATTAAAAAAAAAACATTAAGAAAACTATGAATGATTTTATAGTACTATACCCTTAATAACATTTACAATAAACTTGCTTCCTTTAAGCGGGGATTTTACTAAAACAGTATGCTCAGACTTAATGTATTTTGGTGAACGTGCACCACACATTTAATGGTAACTGGTCAGCATTGTGCCAACCCCACATAAAGTGCCAATGGGGCAGATGATGCTCTTCCGTATTACTATTCGGGAGTAATCGATATGTGTTACCATCTTGTACAGCTCTCTTAAAAAAGCAAACATTTAGGTATATAATTTTTAATACACTTTACTTGAAATGGTAAGCGTACTTGTGAAATGCTTACCATTTAGTACTTACTACTTACTCTTAAGGTTTGTAAAATGTATCTCTTATGATTTCCTAAATTGTATTTATTTTCATTGTTTTCTTATATCTTTTAAGCATGGAAATACTTTTACTTTGCTGAATCTCTCATGTTAACACTATGTTTAAAATGTTCCTTGGATGAATCTATTTGCCAATTTTTTAATCCTTTTTTAGGGTAAGATTGTAGCATTTTATATTGTTTTTAATTTCCTAAAGGACAATTGCATGTTTTTTTAAATAAAACAAATCAAATAAATGCTTTTTATTATTTAACACCTAATTATAGAATGTAATGATATTTGGATATAAATAAAAAGCAATATCAATAAGTACAAAAATATTTATTCAACTTAATAAAAGGTGACATCCTAACATGCATGCACTTCATTTTACTTACAACTACTCAGTTTTGCAAATAGCCGGGTAGTTTCATTCTCATAAATATCCAAGTGGTGAAAAATGAAACCAAGATACAAAGGAAGGCTACCGAGATGAGCAAGATTCTATTTAATTTAGGTGTGGATGGATTGTGTGTTCTATCCAATATAATAAAGCCAAGGCCGCCTAGAGAAAAAAGGAAGCTCGATGCTAATCCTTCCATTATATACTGGCCGTTGACTCGGTTGGGCATGAAGGCCACCGGCCGGCTATGGCCGTGTTCGTCAGTTGTGGATCCAACGCTTGGCGGCTCCACTATCACGTCATATATTATACCTATAACAAAAATACATTTCACATCAACTTCTAATCAGCAAAAACAATGTCTAATAAGAATAATATTAGATAATAATCCTAACCTCCTGTCACCAAGAAATATGATAAAAGCACCAAAGAGAAGGTAGTCATGGCAGACGGAGGTTGCAGCCATATCGGCTTCTTTATTTTTATATTAGGTATTTCAAGCACTGTAAACGGTAACGCAAATAAAGATTCCATTTTTATTATTTGAGCAAGCTAACCAATTTAAGCCACAGACAAAATATTTGACTCCTGATCCTAACTGAAAACGCCACTTGTCACTTTTGTTGACTAGACGTTCCATGAAGATCAACAAATAGAAAATTTCTAGTACGTAACTAGTAAAGCTACATAACACAAGACAAAGTATTAATTTTACTTATACTAAAGCATTAACAAGTTATTTTATGGTAAAGAATAAAAGTATTATATTTGTGGTTTCTTTTATGAATGTAAATCTTGAAATATTTTTAAGGAATCATTAACACAACCAACACATGACGTACAATTGCATCGAAAGGAACGTGGTATATTTTGTCAAAAAATAACCAATCAAGATACGTCATGTATGCTAAATGTTTTATTACCATTGGAGGAGATTCCCTAATCAATTATTTTTCTTTGTATGCACCAATAGCGTTGTAACTCGATACATAAAATTATAATGAATAAAAAAATCTTGGGAATTTGGCAACTGTCAAATTTGTACGTTTCAACGAAATTGTTCGTTGTCCGGGATTATTTTATTTATTTTAAAAGTAACTAAATGGTGGCTTTTCCGTTATTATTTAAAAATACGAAACAATGATCATTTTGTGTTTGTGATATCAGTGGTTTGAATTGTGGTGTTGAATATATTTACCAAAGCTATGTGAAAATGTGTTAAATTTGCACACAAAATGAACTGGACTGTGGAATTTTCATTAATTTTACGATGAAGGGTGGTTTGTGTATTATTTACACGTCTTTACTGACCATTTCAGTTCTATCGAGGTATGATAATTGTTATTAAAACATTCACTTAGTTTATTTTCTAATCACAGAATTAACAAATCAAATTTCTTTAGCTGTGCCCTCTTCATTCTGGTCGTCTCGGAAGCTCTGCAAGGGGAAGGTGATAACGTCGACCTCTCCGGACTTGGTAACGTGAGTCAGAAGGTGTCTTCTGTAGAAAAGGCTGCAATTCCAGATGTTCTTTCTGAAAAAACTGCACATGATCCAGACATTAAAAAGAAAAAACAGCATGACCAGCATGAGATGATATTTGCTGAAACACTGTCCGTTAACTCTGTAACAACTGATGGGTGAGTCCATTTTGTTATTATAATTGTAGTGAAAGTGAGAGGAAGTTAATTTCTTCTTATTGTTTGTTACTGGGCCAGTGTCTTAATTAACTTTTATTTATTGCCATTTACTTTAATTAATGCTTATATTACATAGGTTATACATGTATGAAAATATAAATCAACTTTTTATGTCTTTAGTCTGATCATAATTAAACACTTGTTTTAATTATAGGTGTTAAATATATTAGGTGGTACACATATGTCCACCCTCCATATTAAAACAACATTGACAATAAGCCTATGAATTGCTTATAAATCTTATTATATCATTACGGTCTAAGCAGGAAGGATCACACCTATTAAAAAGGTTTATTCTCATACACTAACCCTGTTGTGGACTTTGCTCCATGGTTTGAAATTTAAATTCAAATTCAATGTACGTTAAGACAATAGAATATGTAAAGTTGCTTGGGTCACAACCTCATTACTTTAATATTTGTGTGGTTTTTCTTATATATGGTTAAGTCTTTTCTTAATTGTTATGATATAATACAAAAGGTGGAATGATATTATGTCACATCTCTTATGGCCATTAATTAAAAAAATACTTAATAAAATACTATTTATTTTTTAAGTGTTGATTTACAAAGTCTTGGAGATTGAAGTAGTATATCACAAATAAAATTAGAATAAATATAATTACTTCCAGCATTAAAATAGAATTAGATCTACACAATATCAATCTCTCAACAAGTATGTAAAAAGTTTACGTTTCATCATTCATTCTAGGACTTTGTAATAGATATTATTAATTATCACCGTTTATTGCTCTTAATAAAAATGGCCTTGATGTAACATGCTTCCTTTAAAAATATTTGAGCAACAGTTACCATTTATAAACTTGTAATATTTCTTGCTTCAATCAAATTTTTGTCCTTGAGTATTGTGAATGTATTTTACATGAAGTGTTATCCAATTTTTCGAGAAATTTCTCTACAACACACCTTTGTTACACAAACAAGGGCCATTGTCTAGGTTACATTGTCAAAGAAAAATAACATAAAGGTGACCAAGCATAGCCTAATGTTTTTACATTTTGTTGAAATGTATTAAAACAAGATAAAAGTAAAAAGCTTTAAAAGTAATAAGAGAACTTGCTATAGTTCTCTTGTTACTTTTAAAGTCATGTCAAAGGTCAATCTTTTGAATACCCTGAAGTCTGTAACAGAAGAAATGGAAAAATCAGTAATCTATTTTTTTATAATTAATAAACTAATGTTTGACCACAATTCCACTTGATGTTAAGTTGTGATATGGTCAAAAGATGAAACACACAAGCTTAGCAATGGTCAATTCACTCTTCTCTTGAAGATACACATGTCATAATTGGATGGAAACACTGATGCTGGCAACTTGTGTCCTTTTCTGTAGCGTAACGATGATTCGAATCACTTAGTTCAAACGCCTAGTATATCTACTATGAAGGGACAGAGACCAGCCGTTAATTGATACTTAATTTCATACCCTTGACTTACTAGGTGAATATGAAATTCTGAAACCAGGATTGTCTTTGTCGACATAAGGGTTGGTAAAGGAAATCTAGCTGAACTATAGCTGTTAAAACAATTAACAAATTAGTCGTTAATTAATGCCAGTGATGGAATGGCAATAACCAGCCGTTAATCATTCATTAGTGTTTGATAAACATGTGATAGCACTAATTGATGATTACCGTTTGTTTAGTGGTTCCAACATGCCAACATTGGCATATGTGGCGAGCGATATGTCATCATCCGTTACAGTTGGAAGCGTGACAGCGGGCGATGTCCCGTTACTCTCGGCGCCGTGTCACGTTACGACATTAGGTAGGCGTGGCAACGCGTACATTAACTATATAATTCTTTAAGAATTTGTATCAATAATCGTGTAACTAACTCTTACCTAAGATCGAATCTAGCAGTACAAATACGCACAGCGCAATGAATGTACAAAAATTAACCATTGCGTGCTACGTTCATTTTCGTATAATACGTGCGATTTTGGATAGGATACCGTCTACAACAGACGATAATATTTTTATTACGTATTTTATTCGAGATTATTGACCAATTGATTGGAAAATAATCAAAATGTAGTGTTCAAAATATTTGAATATAATATATTTGTAAAAAAAATCTTAAAACGTAGGCAAACGTCATTCCCTGAAGTCTACTTTTTTTTCGTTCCTCTGTCATAGCAACATAAAAAATTTGGCAAGCGATGGCCAACGTATGTGGTATGGAATGCGTCGTAACACAACAAACTCACGTGTCAGTGGGACATGTGATACGGGGTTACTATAACTGTGTCATTGTATCTGCCACTAGTCCGTTTAACTCTCAGATAAAAAGTTTGCTTTGCTGTGGAGGATTATAATCTCGATGAATCATTTGATTTTTTTAAAGATGCGACGGACTACTCTTTCTCTCCACTGATGCAATATTACCTAGATAAGTTAGCAATCGTCGTACAACTGTTCCGCTTGGTGCAGGTGGTTTACGGTTGCTGCCGTTTAAAATCATGTAAACCGCTGTTTTGATACTTTTCTCCATAATAGCACGAGATTCTTCAAACAGACAACATAAATCGCCTTTACCATCTGACGACATTATTATCAATGAACTTGATTTCTATATGATAAGTAGAGAAAATATTTTATTAAGATTAGCGATTACCCCGTGCCTGTTATCACAGCTTACTTGCATATTTGCGATAAGCTTAATTTTAATACGTAGGTGATTTAAAGGCCATGATAGTCTGACTGACCTACGAATTTATATAGGTCGTTAACTTCTAGATACATTAGATTTATAAGCTAATATTTCGCTAAACCTATTAGTCTATTCGTAAACCTATTCTTTAGGCATCAGGAAGTTAAATTAATCATTAAATAAAAAAAATATAAAAATGTGATTACACATATTGTCTCATAAGAGAATTGAATTCAGAGCTGGCGGAGGAATAGGTACGCTAGGATATTAACTCGTCGTTAATAGTTTTAAAATTATTTTGGGCAGCAATTTAAGATTCATTTGTGTTTGTAAAAGTTTCTAACGAGTCGGAGTCGTACACCCATCGTGCGATTGACGTTTTTCCACTTAATTAATAGCCCATTGTTTTCAACGCCTTTGCGTAAACGCGATTATTATTCCACGCCGTTTGTGAAGAAATGGAAATAATGGTATAATTAGCGGACGTACAGATGTGTTCACATAGTTGATGCCACCTGGATTTGAATTTTAAGCGTCACGCGTCGTATTTCTTTGTAAAGAAGAGAGATACCAGTCGCTCTTTGCTTTTCGCAAGTTTATTATATCCCACTTGGGATGGTATGGGTAATGGTGAGCCTGTAAATTGTTGCAGTAAAATTTCATAACAAATATTCGTGATTTTTGCAAAATGTTACAAATATTTATCTCGGCTTTAAATTAAACCTACATTTCGAATTGATTATTACATTACACCATGAATACTTCTTAGTGTCCAACTGGATTGACTGAACAAACGATTGTGAGGGTGAGAATACGACAAGCGACGAAATTTTGTGGCGATCCTTGACACTATAATTGTACTCCTTCCGTGTGCATAGGTAACAACGATTCTATATTTTTGATAAATGGTTTAAAATCAGTAACCGAATAGCCACTGTCGTGACTTTCGTGTCCTACTCGTGAAGTGTTGATTCCGACAGTTTTTTTGCGCTCTTGTCCCGTCGCGATTGTGTCTACTGAAACGTGTACCAGCCTCCAGCGAAACGTAACCACGTCGCCGGAAAACGAAAGTAAACCGCGTCTAAATATAGCGCCGTTCATTGATACGTACCTATTGTCTGTCTGTCCATTATATTAAGCAGAATTAGTTAAAGTATTTTGAATCAATTATCTTTTTATATATTCAATCTTTACATATTTTAATATTTAACAAATATTTTATAAGAAACAATTGTTTTCTTGAGTATAATGTTAATCACGTATTTTAAGTTTTTTTTTGTAGGATAAGGCATACGAGCAGCGGGTCGCCTCACGTTAATGATCACCGACTTTACTGGGGTAGAAATATATAGCAAATTTTTAGAGTCCAATTATGCCACGTGTAAAAAGGACAAGCGAATTATATAGAATTCTTCACAAGAAAGAATATAATCAATTTACGATTCATTTTTTTAAATATAATATTTTCTTGTGCGCATGCTCGTGGCAAATCGATTTCCGCCGCGACCTTCGTTTGAGTTATGTTTCACGTAAAATAATGTCGATTTCAATTCATCGATATCTTATCCAGTTAACGTCGAATACGGATGACCATCGATTATTGCATACTTAAATAAACTCATTGTTACGTTAATTTTTGAGTTTATATGTATCCATATATGGCAATAATCATGACGGCACATAATTCTGAACCATAAATACGAGAAGGGTAAAATTTGGCAAGTTGCATTTTTACATTCAATACAGACGCAAGTGGGGGGAAGCTAACACTCAGACAAATTACTGTGGTATGTAGAGGAACCTAACGTACTATGTGATCTATTTTTTACCCCTTTCCCCTCGGTGATCACCCTTAGTATAATATATACAAGAGTACCTAGAGAGGGGGGGGCCTCTAGGTTTTCACGTAGTAATTAATAAATATGTTTTTAAATCATTTATTGTGTACGTTCCCTAATAAGTTGTGTGTAGCAAGTATCAAAGCTTTATTACCAGAGGCATGTATGATAGAAAGTGGGTAGATCAATCAAGTGGGTAGATTACTCTTATTTTTATTTTATGACTTAAGTACCAAGTCAATTGATGTATGATTGGAAGTCATAACTTTGAGTATTGTCAGGAGTGTGATATCTCTATTGTACTTTCCTATTCGTACTAGATTAACTGCTGCATTTTTGTTGCAATTTACAGGGGTTTTAAATAAAATTACTTTGTTTACGACGACTGTGTTACTTAGTTTGATTACTTTCTGGATTATAGTTTTAGGCCATATTTAAGATTGGTAAAGCGATGCGAGGCTGTAATCACCATTAAGCTTTTAATCCCGTCTATTTTCATTATTAAAAGGGGACAACCATATTCAATAGTCCTGCCGGACCGCACTCGGATCTAAATTATCGTATGCTATATCTAGATCAGTAAGCCGAGTTGTTTTGACAAAATTTCGCTTGAACTATTTTATTCAACGTTTTCCTAATTCAACGAGTGTAAACATTTTGCCGCTTTATGTATCTTATGTTGTATGCTGTTGATGATGATGTAGTATCTTACTACTATCTACTTGACAAATGGCGACAGGGGACCGATTTTTTTTGGTGATTAATGGCAAGCCTATGTCCAGCAGTGGACGACTATCCTACAAGTATCAACAAGCCTTTTTATTGATGGTATTTCTATTGACTTGCCATATCGCGGTAGAAACATCTTAATCCACACAACAGAAGTACTTTCATAACAGACCATTGGGAACATGAGCTTTGGACGTATATGGGAATGACAAGTACAAAGTATAGAGGTCGCGGCGACTCCATGAACCGTAGTCGTGCAACCCCCGAGTACAGTCACACACAACACGTGTACTCTAAGCAAGCCTTATTACAATTTGGGTAAGGCTTAAAGTATCGACTCGTGATAGTGCACGAGAGTGTACTTTTACGTAAGGTAAGGTAAGAGTGGGGCGGCGCGGAGTCATCTAGACGCAAGTCGTTGCCCATTACCGATGCCTGTTATACCTTATTAGACAACTTAAAGACAATACGTGTGCGATCACGATCCGAAGCGACCCCATAGACCCGAGCCCTACAATCTGCCGATCTTCCTGCAACGCTTTGTGTGTTTTCGCTTTTGTCTGCTCTTTCTTGTAGTGCACGTGTGATCACACCTTTAGTCGAACGATGGGTATTTTAGTGGTCAGAGAAATTAGCATTTAGATTATGAGCTTAGTGCCGCTCGGCGATCTGATGACCTGGCTGTTAAGATGTAGATTCTAAGTTGCATTCGCGATTGTCCACGGAAGCATACTAAGGTATCGGAATATAGGGTTTAATATTACAGGATTATGTTCCATTTTTTGGTCATTAGACTAAAAAAATAAGAGTACAACTTAAAGAAATCAATAAAAACTTTGTCTGTAACTCAGCGAGGCAGACGCTCGCATTGTTGTTTGTATAAATATTCAAGTATTCAAAGTTCATACGTAAGCTTAGTTCATTCGTCGCATGGCTGACGTCGCCGACACGTGGCGCCGCGCGTGTGCGAATACTGATCTTGCATCAATAAACGACCGTCACCTTGACATTGCTTGACATAAGGCGAATCAACGAAATTTATTTCCTCGTCGATTTATTATCAATTTTCACTAAAAAAGGATATTACACAGGTGCTAAATGAATTATTTATTACACTACCACATATTAAATTACTGCATTCGAACCATATATGTAACATGTTATGTAAAAATATAAATTATTGAACTGTATTCCTACACGTGATCTTGGCTCGTTTTTGTTGAATAGGACCATTTCCTTTCTACCCAAGTCTAAGAACTGATAAAGCGAAAGTAGGAATGTTATCTTTTAGTGCAACCTTTACGTTGTTTTATATGATTACAACATTATTTCATAATAATCATGGTCGAAACAATAACACCCGACTATTATAAAGTTGCACTTTTAATGCGCTCGTGTATAAATAGCAGGAGATTGCAAGGCTCCAAGACGTTAACGAAGCGATTCGAATTCGAAAATTATGTGATAAAAATTTAAACTGTTAACATTTTTTTACTTTTAGTTAAAACCCCGTAGAAAGAAGAAATAATATATTGATATATTTTGTGTTGTGTATAATCTTCAATAGTAAATAATGCTCCACTGTATCGAAATAAAATAAACATATAAGCTAGATAATTGATACTCGGCACGTTTGATAAGTCTATCGAGGACGATGAAACACTTCGAGAAAAAGAAGGTTGCACCTCGACCCTCTGGCTCGTTCTTATATCTGCTTCATGAAAAAACGTTCATCCGACCGTCATCAAAAAGTATTTCTAGTACGCTTGTTCTTTACGTAATGACCATATACCCGGGAAGCTAAAACACATTGCTTACGTAACAAACCAGCACGACGTTCAGATAGCTTAGGTAAGTTCTGTAATAAGGATAGATAAAACCAATGACCGGTTAAGTTAGGTTAGTTAACAGTATGGAAAAACAATATTTGAACTTTTTTCACAGTAAAGCAAAAGAGACAATAATATACAGTTAAATACTTATGCTGGTTTGCCCTAGCCAATTAATAAGTTGGATTTGTTGCCTACCTTACACAAGGCAAGCCTTTGATTTATATGACTCATATGCTTGTTATTGGGAACGATTTTAGTTTTCATGACTACTAGAAAGATTTTATTAATTGGTTTTAGAAAAAAATACTCTTTAACACTTAACTTTCTTTTTGTTGATAACGTTTTTCTTTTTTATCAAGAAACAGATATTCGTAAAGATATTGGTACATTTTTAGTTTATATTTAGATTCGTTTTTATTTAGTTTAACCTTCATTTTATAAAATGTAATATTTTTAGTATCTAGATATGTGAAACTTTGACTTGCAAGCTAATTTATATTTAACAACTAGCTATAGCCCGCGACTTCGTTCGAGTGGAAATTTTGTTTTGCATGTGTACTAACTGACGGTGTGTAGTGTGCTGCAATTCTGGGCGGCATAAGAAGTAGCCGCCTATGTGCTAACTATTGACTGTAATCTATTTCTGTGCAAATTTCATCCAGATCCGTTCAACCGTTCTGGTTCGAAGGAGTAACAAACATCCATACATCCGAACATCCGCAGTTAATTACGCAGAATTTTTTAAATTCTTTTTTTAACTATAAAATTTACATTTATGAAAAAAAACAGCTGTCTGCTTACATCACGTTCATCAAACGCGCGAAATTAAAATAGTCACTTAGTCTACTGAAATTTTCCAATTTTCTGCGAAATTTTCTCAATTTTCTTACCGTAAGAACCTTCTAAAAATGTAAACTTAAAGACAAATGAAATGTATGAAGTCATTCCCATTTTATGGCGTGAAAATGATTTGTACAGTTTTAACGAGTCATCTACGTCATTGTTAAAATTCTCCGGCGTGTCGAAACGATTCGTTTTGTCGTATCGCTACAGTCACCGCCAGAAAACTCCCAGGAGTAGGTCATGTGCCGCCTGAAAGCGTCTACCAAATGTCATTCGCGATGACACTCGTATGACGCAAGGTGGTTTGGCACGAGCACTGTACCCTCAAATTGTTGTTGAATAGTTTATTACTATGCTTATATGTATTGTTTGCGAATGCTCCTTTACTGTGGCGATACGTGTTTAAGGAAAATCTTTGAATGTGTGGCGAATGTGCAGGAAAACCGTAAAGGTTTTACCGGAATTATCGGTGAAAGTACTACGAATATATAACGCGGTGTACTACTGAAGGCATTTACGTTATATGACCATTAAATTCCTCAATAACCAATTAATAAAACTGATTGTATGGCAATTACAGTACTAATTAATTTCTCTAAGTGCATTCATTTGTAACACGGCGTATGTAATTTAAATGGCCTATTGAGCGTTTAATTTCACTGTTACGTAGCTGCTTGCTATATAAATTGTATCTAGTAATGTTATAGATGTACGAATGGAGCGTCAATAGCCTAATGGTTAAGGGTGCGGACTATCCAACATGAGGTCGTGGGTTCGAATCCGCCATTCGACCATTGTCGTGAACCATGTCCTAGCACAAGCTTAAGCTTAGTTTAAATGGTTAAAGAGATATTAGTAAATTACTTCGAAAATCTGCTAATATTTTTATATAAAAAAATGATCGAAGCTTATCTCGTGCATATGACAACGCTTAGTACGTGAGTGATGCCCGGATACCATAGCAATATGGTGTAGTTCCTGAACTACACCATATTGCTATGGTATCAGGGTATGGTATATATGGTATACACGAAATTCAAGGTTGCAGTATAAAGCAACAATGTCATTCAATCTTGGTAACAATATTTTTACCAGCAGACTACTGTTTGACTACGGTATTAGAGGAAATGTTTTTATCATCTGTACTGAACACTTTAAAACCGAATAAACTATGAATTGTCTAAACTTGCTGTCACTTTCTATTATTACGTTGGTTAAAACAGCAATAATCTTATACATACAATCATTTTTATATGATGGCTTTGCAACCTAATTCCGAACGAATAAGATAGGACGTTATGATAAAAAAGAACAATTTAATTTACGTGAAAATGAACGATAGTAAAAAGGCAAGTTTATAGGAAGTTAACCAGATGTATTGAATTACGAAAACATTTTTTTCCTCTTGCTCAGGCATTCTGACAGTTCGCGTGTATACATAAATTCGTGTGTGCTGAAGGTAATGTTATAGTACCTGGTCGAATCTCTCCTCTGTCCATTAGGGAGGGGTAGGCAACGCATCTGCCACTCAATAGCTTTTGTTGCGGATGCCTGTGGGTAGCGGTCGCTCAACATCGGGTGACCCCTTGCTCGTTTGCCTCGATTTTCCATAAATCAAATAGGATGTGGATTGAGATCGCAAAGGCCAGGTTTTTTTTTATATAAAAGAAGGGAGCAAACGAGCAGCGGGAACACAACGTGATCATCGCCGCCCACGGACATCTGCAACACCAGAAGATCCGCAGATGCGTTGCCGGCTTTTTAGGTTGTTGTGATAGGTGTTTGCATAATATGCTTTTCTCTTTTCCCGCTTTTTTGTGTCTTTCATTTTTACCCGACTGACCCAGAAGCAAGTTAATGTTTTTTGTGGGTATGTATGTCCATTCCATTGTGACCTCCTGTAGCCTCAACGGCTTCACCGATATTGCAAAATGAGGTGTCGATTAGATTCATAATCATTCCCGGAGTGTCATAATTTGATATGATAATAATCATACAATCAGTCGGAGTGTTTGGTTTTTTAAATTAACTATAACTTGTTACATTTAAGACATGTCTATTCCCCGATCTGACTCATTCGTGTTACTTGCAGTACTAAGTCTCAGTGGTTTGCCTTATCAGGGAGTGTGGTCGGAGATATGGCCCATGGTATAACTAGTTGCAGATCAATGAAAAACTAGTAACGTCTCGAGAATTACTTAAGTTCGCTTTCGAATGATAGCGGCCATTATTTATACATACTTTGTCGCCATCGACCGCCCGCGAATGCGCTTTTATTGATATTGGCAATTTATTTAATAAATGTTACGTTAAAGTGAAAATCTCGAGCGGTGTGCGGTTGTGCGGCGAGCCACGGTTTAAATTAACTTCCACCATTAGTTTTATCTTATGAGACTTATGAGATGACGTTATATAAATATGGTCCAAGTGTTTTTCACTCGCGCACGGGTTGCGCCAAACTCCCAGTAAAAGCTTGAAAAACGTGTTCAGTATTATTAAACGGCAATGACACAAAGTTTGTGTTCAAATACGTACAAACAGCAAACTTGCGGTCTACGAATTACTATAAGGGTTATTATCGTCTAGGTCCGGGATGTGCAGAGTTGGAAGGACTGGAAATTGGATAGTGCTGTTTTTGTAGTGTAACAGACATGCGGACTTTTACGAACTTAAAAATAAGATTTAATTTGGAACGCATTGCTTCAACATAGGGTCAACATAGGTCGCAAAATAGGATCCTGCATTTTATTTTTTACCACTTATCCGACTACATTTTAGTTTCCAACACCTTTTTATTTTTTTTTAATATCGATCGAGTCATACAGTAGTCGCATATGATGAGTAACATCTGATACTATATATAATACTATAACTATATATATAACTATAACTATACATATAACCACCACTCGGGAAATGGGCTGGTATCATCTGCCGGCCAACTCTAGCACCGCACGCGCTCATTGGTCAAATCAAATAGCGCGCGCATACCCGACTTCCTGTTACACACTTCCGTCCCTTTTCACGAAATGACTCCTGAAGATTGCAGGAAAAAGAGAGGAAACATTTTACACTACTGTAATACTTATTAAAG
>DWTW01000631.1:0-15307 GCA_018246275.1 Papilio slateri | reverse complement strand
GGATATGACGTGGCCTAAAAAAATTGTTTTCTTAATAATTTTGTCTATTATAATTTTAATTTGTCCTTATGATTTAATAGGCTTTATATAATTGGCGTTACAACTATTAAGCAATTCAGAAATTACGTCGCTATAGAATATAACCGCTTACAAGTAACGATTTGGAATTTTAAGATTAGTTCTATGTCGTCGAAATTTCATAACAATGTCAAGTTAACATTTGTTTAATACCCAGTAAGAAAAATTTATATCAAATTTAAAAAAAAACGGTTTTATTTTTTTGTTTCAAACGTTGAATATTTGCCTAACTGCAAAACTTCAAACATTTATAATTTAAATTATTTGGATGAAAATGTCAATAGTGATATAATATTAGTTAATCTCGAATATATATCATGTTTAAAACACTTTATTAATTAATACCTAGGATACAGTAATATCTATTGTAGGTACGATTAGAATTTAAAACTAAACTATTGTGTATATTTCGTTGTTTAGTTTATTTAATTTACATCCGTTGCATAACTTGATGTACACACATGACGTCTCAATGTAATGGAACATTGCGCTGTATACCAGTTTGCAGACGATTTTTTTTTATTTGGTGGTTAACGAGCTAGCGGTACACCCAATATTAAGTGACCGCAACCCATAGACATCTGCAACAAACAAATGAGTTGCAGATGTGTTGCCTACCATTAATGGACAGAGGGAGGGATGAATAGATAAAAGGATATTTCCTCCTTCTATCCATCCCTTCCTACGTAAAATCTTCTTCTCCCTCCCATCCTTTCCTTATTAGAAAAGAATAGGAAGGGAAAAAGGACTAGTATTTAGGCCTCTGGCACCTCACTTATCAGACGAAACGCAGAAAGACTTCTACTTCACGTCTGTCTTCTGCGAGGTCGTGGTATTTCACCGATCGAGTCAGCCCATTCGTGCAACAGATGTTATTTTTGCGGGTCCTACCACTGTTAACAACGGGAGTTTTTATCTTTTAATCCTTTCTAATGGCTGCGGACAGAGACTCGAGATCTCCGTGGCTCAATTCCACATACAATTAGACTTTGAAGCACTTTGTAAATGGTTTCGTGATGCAGGTTTAATGCTTACAAAACCAAATTTATTCACGTGTGTTCAAGCCGCAACCGATGCTCTTCGAATGAAAGTATCAAGATTTAGGCTCACACCCATACGTGTCTCCATAGCGGACAATGTACAGCGAACTGTGTGCCGCTCGAACAGGTCCGTGAACAAAAATATCTTGGCCTAATCATTGATGATAGGTTCAGCTGGTCGCGGCACATAAATAAGACGATGCGATAAGCTAAGGTCAATTATGGCTTAATTTTATATAATTAAAGACAGAGTCCCTTACGATGTGCTATTCACCATGTACAAGGCGTTAATAGAAAATTTTATATCTTATGGATTAAGTAGCTATGGACGCACCTATAAAACATTTCTCAGTCAAATATATAACATACAATATAGAAGACTAAAATTAATAACTCCAGCCAAAATAAAACAAAAATAATGAAAGGAGCCCCAAAAACATTGTACATAAAAAGTCGAATATAATTTATTAGTAGGACAATATTTCCGGATTGAAATTCAGACATCGATTAATTATCCACTTACAACTAGAAGCATAACAAATAAAAAAATGATAATTCCCAATTATATCAATATATATATATATATACGGTAAACACACATCAAATTATATAATCTCAATATTAAACAACTTACCTGGACATATAAAAAATAATGTAAACAACAAAAACATGAAAAAATATATTAAAAAATCATTATCTTACAATCAAATAAAATAAACAATTAAATAACGATGGTGCAATCTGTATATGACGGTATGTGCACGCTCACTGATTATGTATTGTGGATGGATGGATACCTACATTATATTGTCAATAATTATCAAAGCGTAGTACTTAAGTATCTAGACAAACCTGTATTAGGTTTTAAGATACTTTCAATTGTAATTGTGTGTTTGTTTTTTTTTTAATTTTAATAAATAAATAAAAAAATAACATGTAAAATCCGTGACAGGATCAACACCTGCCTCATAATGTGAGCACGTACCCCTATCACATTTAAGTGCTATAACCTTGTCGAGAATTAAATAGCTGTTACTAACTATGTCTATGGCTTAAGGTTAAAAGATGTTGGAGCTTATATTTCTTCTACATTTGTTGGTTAACACAAAAAATATGAAGTTAACAATTACTCATGATAAAGTACAATTCATACAGAATTTTTTTGTTATATCTTCGACTCCTTCTTCAGTTCCAGTAGATATTTGTGAGATGAGTGAGTATACACTCTACAGATAAAACTCAAACATACAAAATTGATTCACGTGATAAAAAAATCAAAGACACCTGTGATATTAAAATATGTACTTAGACATATTTTAATATTTCAGGTGTCTATGTTTAAGGCTGATTTCGATTGGGTTACGTTTAATTTTCGAGGATTAATAAATAGTTTAATCAATTGCAATTAAACTGTTTTTCTAACATTATATTTAAACAATCCATTTATAGAATTGAAATTGTAATTTTTAATATAAACCGCTTCTTTAAATAAAGAATAATTAATTAATTTATGTCTTCACCGCAATATTCCATCTTAGACAATGTGTACATTGGCTTGTAAAAAAATATTACTATTTGATTTAGACTTCGTCATGCGACTGTTTCATTTGGCATACGAGAAAGCGATGTATTTTATTCAACGTCAAAATTTATACTAAGGAACAAAAAGTGTCCGTTGTAACACATTATCATAAAAGTTAGTTGCATGCAAAAGCTACAATATATTACATTTATGCTATAATAAATATATATATTACAAGAAATATAATAAATATAAAGTAAACATAAATAGAAAAATATTAAATAGGATCGATTAACAAAATCTCAATAACAAAATTTTGCATTTTGGTATTCCTTCGAGTCTAGGCTGCTCGGTTCAGACAGTAGGGTAGAACGAAAAGCAAATTAATGATTATGATTACCACTGATCTTAACTATTTCTGGATTCACACCAATAGTCTTAATCTTGACAGGACAACCCAAGGTACAATTATAATAGTATTTGCAGCACCACGTCCTCGTACCCATTACTGTTTTGGTGCGGAGATTGAACGTTTGACCCTGATAATGAAGAATATCCCCACCTCTTTGAGATGTAGTTACAAATACTGCAGCATCTGTAAGGCAGACATTGTTGAGTGCTTTTATTGTACCGACGGTGCTGATTTTAATACAAGATCATCTTCCATATCTTGTCCTATTTGGGTTTAATTTAATTATTTTACTCTCTCGACGTCTCGAATACTTTACAGAACTCCCTTAAGGCAAGGTGTTTAGAAGTTCCGATTTTCACACTTGTCGTGCGTAATAGCTTTGAAAACAATTTTTTTTGTTTTTTTTTAGCCTGGTTTGCGCAGATTGGAGTATTGCATTTAGTTTCTTATCATTGACTAATCGTATTGTAAGTTGTTTGAAACGTCGGAAATGTAAAATAACTAAATTAGAGAAGACACAATGCGTAAAATTAGTTATATTCAATGAGCAGTTTAAGTGTTACTATTAAAAATCTTGTAACAATCTGCTATCAATAAATGGATAAATAAAGTAAATTGCTATCAAGTAAACGATATAAGTAACAATATTTTAATGGCAAATTATAATATTTACAAATAAAACACTCCAATCCAATACATGACTGTACGTGTTTAAAAACACAAACCACGTAAATGTCTTACGTCATATCAAAATTATGACCGTATTATAAATTAAGTCATAAGTATGGTGATATTTTCCATTCTATAGAAGTGATTGGATGGTTGTGGGCATTGTTTAAGATGATAATAGTATCATCGATGGTGTGCACTTTGGCGGTGCAGTCGGCGTGGGTGGCGCACTTCCAGTTCTTCTTGACGTGGTTCAAACAATAACTGCGGCAGGTGAAGGGGTATCCGTTCACCACTAGCTGACGTCTACCCCTCATAGAAGTTCGGTAAAATACTGAAAAAGTTAAAGATATCAGTATAAAAGATAATATCAAGGAAGAAGTATGTTATTATAGTATAAAGGATGTCAATAGTAAGCAAGAAATTAAATTCAGCAAAGAAAGTAAACATTTTTTAAAGAAATGGTCCAGATGATTTAACAGTGGTAGAGCCCGCAACAACAACCTCTGTTGCACGAATGGGCCGGCTCGACCGGCGAAATACCACGACCTCACAGGAGACAGGCGTGAAGTAGAACTCATGAGCTTGTTACGGATGCCTATGGGTAGCGGTCACTTAACATGAGGTGACCGCTTGCTCGTTTGCCACCTTCTTCCATAAAAAAAGCATATATTTATATCATCAAAATTTTCACTGATTTTTTTTTCACTTTCCAAATCGATTAGCTCCCATAATCACGAAAAAAAAATTATTATAAACTTTTTCAATTTCTTGTTCTGTTGAGTTTATCGATTTAGCATGTGAAGCATCCATATATTTATATACGTCTTATATATTATTGTCTTTCAGCTTGTATCTTCCACGAAATTTGATCCAGATACCGTTATTTAGTTGTGAGCAACACGGTGGGCCGTGATTATGTTCCTTATGTCCGAACATATAGACCTCTTGGATGCTCTTCACCTGAGCCTTGCAGCCACTGTGCCGCTTGGAACAGTACCTCACTATGACGCCAGAAGGCAAATCGTATTGCCTCTTGAATGTATACTTGTACATCAGCTTTTGTTTGACGACAAGAGTTGCACTGTGGATGTATTTGTAATATTGATTATAGTCAATTATTGAGTTTTAGTATTATCAAGTAGAGTGTTAGGTTTTAATAAAACAATTATTGAAATTAGTGAAATATTTTAAATATCAATGTTCTAAGAATGACTGAAAAGTTAAGGTATAAAAGCAACGAATCTGGATTTCAGTTGGCTTTTTTAAAAAGTTTTCTTTCTTCTTAGAACTTTTAACAAACTTGAAATCGACTCGGCGTGCTTTTGAGGCAAACGTTAGATATCAATTTAAAATGCTAAATTAGTATATGACAACTTCAGAAAGGTGAAATGTAATATTTTATTTGTAAAAGGGAATCTATTTCTTTGTTAAAGTAAGGAAGGAGAAAAAAAAACTAAGGAGATCGGCTTCCCCGTTTGCCACCTATCCTATCAAAAAGATCAGTAAAGAGAGTCTGTAATAAATTACCTTGAAATTGATATAGGTAGGATTTTATCCATTACCTATATCAATTGCTAATAATCTTCAGATCTTAAAGGACGGTAAATAAGAAAATATTACACGTATCTTCTCACATTTTCTAAAGAAACATCATTCAAGAAATACAATCATAATTTAATAAACAACAAATTACAAACATGATTCACTTCTTGTGATCTTTAACCCATCTACCATTATATCGGACACACTGTGGCGCGGGGTGATTATGATCAGCGCTCGCGTAGGAATAGAAAACGTCTACACTCTTCACTGAAGCCCTACGTCCGTCCGTTGCTTCGATTCGAGCAATACCACAGTACCCGGCCCGACGGGAACTTGTGCATCGTGAATGTAAACTTGTCGCACATCAGCAGTGGGTGACGGGCTATATTCGTTGGCAGCAGAAACACTGTCAATGTAACACCACCTTTATATATAATTTAATGCGCAAAGCAAAACTTTACGAACGTCTTGAGCACATTGAGCGTTGGTGTGTAACATTTGGAATACTTAAAGCTTCTACTGGGGAGATCGCTTTTCTAAAAAAAAGTAACTTCTTCATTAGGCTCGAAATTTAACCTGAACGATCACTAAGTTATAATGCTACGATGAATTTAAACAGTTTTTAGGAGACGTAGCTGATTAAAACGACGAGTTCCAGAATTGACAACTGACGATAATGAAGAGGAAGATAATTTATAAAAATGGCTAAAATGGGCTATTACCTTGATGGATATATCGATTTTAAAATAAAACAATATTATATCAAACAATTCTATATTGAAACAAACTATTAATTACCGAAAATGTTGACCTTAAACACTATTTATTTTTAAATACAAACAAAATTAATTTAATTTATTTTTTAGTTAAATCATAACATGGTAAAATTTTAAACAATAAAGTACCATACGACGACCGCTGTCCATAAACATCGGTAAATATCGTCGATAAACAATTTTTATTTCATTTAAACTTAATTGTAAAAAAAACAGCTATGGTATAATCCAGCGACCAGTTCTAGTTCTAAACTTTGGTGTGTCGTGGTTGTGTGATTTCACACATTCAATCTCAACGTCGTCCGCCAAGCAGTACGCCTTACAACCCTTGTGGATCATAACGCAGCGCCAGAATATTTTCCCCGTATGGTTAACCCTTACTCTTTTGTACACATAGCCGTTACAAACTAACAGTGGATATTTTCTTCCGGTCGACAAGTACGTGATCTCTGAAACAAAACGTTATTTTAATCCAAGAAGAATGAAATTCATGACAAAAGCCTTGTAAATAGCTTCACCGTTGTTATATAATTTATGAAATAATTGTATTTTTTATAATATATTGCGTTGAGATGATCAGGGGTTAAATTTGATGGTAGGGTATGTTTACAAATGATGATACAGTGATATCTATGTCTTTTTTTGTACTTTTAAGTCATACGGCAGCGTACAAACTGAAAAAAAAACATGCAAACAGTATGGCATAAGATCGTAAAATTTACAATAATCAAGTGGCGTGACGATGCTCCGCTAGGAGGCGTGCTTTATTCAGATTAGGTGGTAGCCTCGTCGAGTCTCGCAGTGTTTACGAATGAATTTTTCTAACACGTATGAAATCGAAGCTTCAATTTCAAAAGTGACTGCAAAATAAATTTTGGTGAAAATTACACGCACAAGAAAATCTGAGTTCCTTCAATGATGTCCCTTAAAATTTGCTATTATTTATGTACTAAACTTAAAAACTAATTGGTAAATTAATAATTTAAGATGGCAATAATGAAAGAACAGACAAAAATAGAACAATTTATTAAATTAAAATGTATAATTTCTATAGACTATAAATACATAATTTGTACATAAACACTTAATTATTTAAGCTGTACTTTCGTCAAAAAACCATCGCTGTTCCGGACGAGCGTCGGCCGTTCGTGATTGTGCAGGTTCTCTATCAATACAATGCCCGCCCTGGGGTCTTCTGTGTTCGTCTTCACGGACACTCTGCAGCCGGAATGCCACTTGGAGCACCTCCACTTCACCTGACCGTTCACCAGTATCTGGTACCTCTTGAAGGTGTACCCGTGGAACATGAGACACGCGTGCTTCCTTCCAGGTATCATCTCGATATCTAGAAAATGACACACTTTTTATTACCTACAATAATTCTTCACTCAGAATTCACTTGAATTTTTCATAGAATGTGAACAAATGCTTCTGGAAATAATTACTTTGTATACCTCTAGCAGCGTATTGCGCGACTGTAAAATGGTGATTTTTTAGGAAAAAGTAAACGAATATCAGGTGACATAATACTCAAATAATTACCGCTGCCTATGAACATCCTCACGTCAACTCTGGTATAAAAAATAAGAATACTGGTATATTACAAATCAATTAAATGGTCTTAATGATGAAAAGGCCTGTTTTCCAATGGAGCCCTCACTAAAGACATTTCTACATAGTGACTTACAGGAAAATTAATTTAATTTAATGAAACTCGGTATTTATTGAAGATAAATTACCCATCTCAAATATTATACAAGTGGTGAAATTAAATTGTTTTATTTTATATAAAAAAAATGAAGATTATTGAAATAACTTACTCATAAATATATTTTAACCATTCCAACTAAGCTTAAAAACTTGTGCTAGGATATAGTTCACGACAATAGTCTAATGGGGGATTCAAACCTACGATTTCATGTTCGACAGTCCGAACCTTAACCGTTAGGCTACTGGCGTTTGAAAAAAAAATCAATAGCAAACTGAAAGTACGACCTTTTTACAATTTAAATGCTGCGATATTTTTTAACTATTAGGACAATATAAAATTATAGTAGGTATAGACTAAAAGTACTTATACGACTTTATTCGAAGTACAAAAATAAACATTTTTATACGTCGTAATGAAGTCGTAACAGTCAAATTTCATTGCATAATGTTTAAAGAATATATGTTTTTATTATTAATAAATATAAACTTTCTATTAAACATGAGATCCTTTTAATGTCGAGGTATGAATTCGACAATATATCGAATTATATCTCGACAATGAAAAAAAATCATAAATAGTAAAAAAACAAATAAGTACAGTACAAAATATTGTGTTTGTTACCGTTAACAATTAAGAATACATTAACATTAGTATAAATCTATATATGCACGTAGGGATGTGCTGCATTCAACAATTCCATCCACCAAATCAATGAAAGAAGAACTCCACGCATAAATATCACGAGGCGTGGTCTTGGCAAGAGTTCGCGGTACATACGAATATATCCCAGTCATAGAATCTCTGGCAACATTTAGAAAACAAAATATGTAACGCTCAAACACTATCTTCACCACTACTACTATGTTCGATACAAAGGAACAATTTGGCTTGTGATTTCGTTTGATTCGCTTTGAGCATTTATTTCCAGGTTCCGGGAATAAAGCTAGCAGAAGAATATACTTCTGCGTGCTTTGCTTAAAATGCAATAGTGAGCAGACTTATGTGGTATTAAAATAAGATTCTGTAACAAGTGGCCTCGTTCAAATGCGTTCTCTTCTGTGCGCATAATGCTTATTGTTGAAAATTTCCTTAAAGCAAGAAAGGGGGATTTACGCAAAACAAGTCTTGTGCCGCGGATGCACCTTATACCGCGTTATCTAGATATGAAAATTATCCCTTTACAAGACTTATATGATGGGCCTAAGGTAAGACCCGCCTATATCTGTAAGTAGCATTGTTAATAAAATAATTATTAGTTAAAGTCTTCGTCGTACTTTCTCCACCTCGAAGAAACCGGCTGAGAGGCAAGTTTTGGTGTGTGACAGTGCGTATCATTAACCTTCTTTATGAAATCGAGGCGATCCGGCAAAGACCTTATAAATGCTTTGCATCCCGTCCTCATTCTCCTGGAGCAGTGCCAGAGTACTCCGGAATTGGACATCCATTTAAATGTGTACGTTTGATTCTTGTACATTAGAAGAGGATGTTTTCCTTTGCCCGATGGTATAAGTATACCTAGAAAATAGAACATTACGTTTAGTTTCTAATGCCAAAAAAAAACCCTAATCACTAATTGGCAAGCAACCTTCAACTGTTTGTAAACAACTTTTTGATTGATTTTTTTCCGGTTTATGGCTCTCCACATAGCTCTTCTTTCATTTCTTGTATAATGTATATCATCCATTTATATATTGGTGTGCAATAAAGTGAGTTGGTTTTACTTACTAAAAATATATTTGTAGCGTAAAATATATAATATAATAAATTGTACATTCAAAGACTGTAATTGACATCGTTTTATTTGAAATTAAACCAATTTTACTTCAACGACACCTTGTTCGCGATCCGCTACTGCTATTAGATCTAAAAGCAGATAACAATTACTTTTTCCATTTGTATTCCAGAACATTCTTAAAAAGCGAACATATTTTTGTTTCTATCGTAAACATGATCATGGCGACAAAAGAATTGTAAATACTAGTTACAAAAAAATATAGAGCTGTAAAGAGAAAGATTTTTAGGTGCATGTTGGAAGAAACTTGTAATGTACTCGTGTACAGTGACAGTGTGTGTAGAAATATGTCTACTGGACTTCTAAGAATGGAGATAAATGTGTTTTAGTTATTGTGCCTTTTACATGCGTATAGAATAGCAGGGAATTTAGAGAACCAGGGTAAAAAATAATGGAATCGTGTAATTTCATTAAAAACTCTTAGAATTATAATGATAGAGGCTAGATTTTTGTTTATTCAAAATTGTTATCCGCCTTTCGAAGATAGGAACATGACTTTCAGAGCTCGGTCGGAAATTTTCGGTCTGTGACAATGTTGATCGTATGCCGCTTGTATGATGTGCCACTGATCCGGTGATGATTTGATGAACGCCTTGCAGCCAGTCTGTGCTCGCCGCGAACAGTGCCACAGTACGCTGTTAGTTGATATGAGCTTGTAGTTAAATGTATTTTTCTTATACATTAGAAGGGGATGTTTTCCTTTACCCGATGGAATGAGTACGCCTGCAATATAAATAGATTCAATTTATGAATTGCAATTGACGTTAGGGCATATAGCCTCTCATAATCGTTGCAGTAGAATAATTGTAGTCGTTGAACTTAAGTTCCTCGGAAAGATTGGCACATGACAAAGTACCGATTGTTGATTCCTGAGTTGGTAGTAAATAATTGGGATTATATATTCTAATATTCTAACTAAGATCTATATATCTTTTACAAAGAATTCAAACCGAGCAATTATACTTATATGAAGTACAGAAGTGTAATTGCTCGGTATTATTACATGAAGTATACGTAAAATATGACTTTGTTACCTCAATTGCGTAAAGTTCTGGTTGGTGGAAGGTAAATTTTCTAATATAAGACTGTCTGTCCTGTCTTAAACCTCTACTTCCTCCACCTCTGTCCACCCAGTGAGCCTATCATTAATTTTAACCACAGCTAACAATTGTACAAGCGTTCGCTTCGGTTCGCTTCGTTGGATTTCGCAGAATTCTACTGCGAGGTCTGTCGCCGACGTTACGTTCAAACCTACCATGTAGGGTAATTTAAAATGCATTCTTTTTGATTCTCGACTGCTTAAACAATTAAAGCTCACTCGTGTTGGAAACATTTATAAGCAGGCAACACCTTTATTAAGTTTTCCTTTACTCGTTGAGCTCGTATTATACCATAATCAATGCTGTCACACGCATTTAATTATAATCTAAACGTTTGAATGCTAAAAGCACAGTTTGATCAGCCTTCAAATATTAGATATGTAAAGTTACTGAGCATTCGACTTCTTCTTTCTTTGTAGTCACTCCGAAGAGCGGACTTAAGCAGATGGTCTCATGTGCTTTACGGGATCTCTCCTAGATAGTCCTCGATTTAGAGAGGATTATGTCCAACAATTGACATTTAAAATCTGAAAGATTTTAGATGTCCAGTAGTGACCGTTTGGAGATATAAATAAAAGAAAAAAAAGGCGATTAATCACATTAATAAATAAGGAACACTTGATCAAATGAATATATAATAGAATACGTTTAAAGCGTCTTTATTAATACATAAGATAGGTTAGACTAAAATAAATAGTCAATTGTTGATTATCAAATATTTTCTAAAGTTAGACGAATAATACGCGAGTAGTGCTTATAAAGTGCTTTTAAATGTAAATTGTACATAATCTTGTACGTAAATTATAATCCTAAAGTCACACAATTGACGTAAGGTTAATTAAAAAATTGTATGATTTTAATACTTCATTCTAACAAATAATTGAGTCAGTGTACACGAACAAAATAAAATTATCACTTTACTCTAATTTGGATAGAAAATATTTTTACAATATCGATCCATTATCTAAAATGCTTGTAAATGTGAAAAGATTATCAGAGATAAAATTGCAATTTAATAGTTTTATATATGAAGAAATAAATTATAAAAAATATTTTAAAAACAGAGTAAGTTTGATTTGAATTATTAAACTTCACATGAAATCTAAAAGCGATCTTATATTTATGTAGTTAACGGTCAATTATCGACAACAATTATCAAATTCAAATTACTACTTCGTTTAACTATTTGTGTTATGAATAATGCAAATGCCAATGCTTACCTAAATATGTTATTAAATCCTATATTTTTACATTCATATCTATATTCACTATAACAGAATATCAATAGAAAAAAACGCTATGATTTAGCCACGGCTATTGCAAAATTGTTTTAGGATAACAAGTATAAAGCAACAAGAAACTAAAATTCACTGGAAGATAACAATTTTCAAACATAATAAAGAGGACATATACTAATGTTTATACTGAAGCTAAATGAACAATGTTCAAAGATACAACGATTTCTATACTTTTTACATTTACGTATTAGATATATTTAAGCATTCTAACAGTAACAATAAGTCTATCATCGAGCGACTATACTGTCTAGATCAGAGACTACCAAAATATGAGTCGCGACCCACCAGTAGGTCGCGAGTGAATATTGAGTGAGCTCTAAAATGTATGATGGGACCGAGCCACCCAACGGTTGGACGGTCATCGACCGACGGCCGGGCGTCAGTGTTGCCATAAGGACATTCTAGTTTTTAAGATAGCCTAAAGGTGGGTTCTAAGATTGGATCTTTTTTAGATGGATCGGAGCCCAGTCAACTTTGGGTCAAAATCCGATATATAAAAAGCTTATTCCGAAAAAAAATACGTATTTTAAATAAACGTAGTTAAGACAAGATCTATCTTATAAGAAAAAGCTTCAAGCAATATATCTTAGATCGCGTCCGATTTCCGCCTTTAAAGTTAGAAATTACTGAAAATAATAGTTATATTATTACATGTTAATGTATTTAATTTCTTTTAAGACTACCAAATATGACAAAATTGAACATTTGATAGTAGTTATTTTTGACTTCTAAACTAAAACACTAAAAGAAGGACTAAAAGGCTCTACACTAAAGTCTAGAGTCCTTTTAGTCCTTTTTACTAACATAATTTTCGGAAAGATATACTGATGCCGTATGGCAATAGTTATACAGTAATGATGCTACAATAGACAGTCGAAAAGATTAAAAAAAATTCTCGGGAAAAAATATACTACTGTTATTTCTTTCAAATTACATTTTTGCCAATAGGAACGATTGTTTGGTAATTTTTATCTTAACAAATATATACTAGCTACATATATTTATCACGAATATAAATCTATTTTTCTACAAAGCTTAGTGTATTGCACACACCAACAAATGCACGCAACCTTACGTAACTTCTTATAACTACAGAAGAGACTACAGCGCTCTAATGGGTCCTAAAACGTACAATACAAAGCATATTACAATCGTTAGTTTGTACATATTAACTACTAACGTAAATGTTATAACAGAACTGACCAATGGCATCCTCACCATGGGGTAATCGATGGAGTGAGTGACATTTAGATGTAGAATAACTTTTTGGGCAAGAGAGAAAAAGTAGATTATAAAAAAACAATTAAATTACGAACTTTTCATTTTTGATAAAAAAATTTAACCGGTTATATACAAGGTTTATGCACCGACGCCGCCCATTTAAAGGGTACAAGACGATCTAGTTTTTGCAATTAATATCTAGGATTTATTCGATTCTAACTGCCAAAGGGAAATCTTGCAAGTCGAAAATGTGTGTGTAGATACGTCAATAAGCAATTCGCGTTTAATATTTTTATGAAAAATAATTGATGAATAAAGGATGTTAAAAATATATGGACAAAAGTCGCCAATAGTCAAATTGAAAAAAATATAAATACGTTAATTAGATAATGACATGGATGGATTTCAGTACCTAAAATAGTAAACGAAACTTATTTCCTAAATCTATCAAACAGGTGTGAATCAGATATTGGGTCACGTTATAGATTTTTACGGAAACATTAGCAATGTAACATCCTATAAGAATATTAATGTTCTATTTAGCGGAGTAGTGTAGAAATGGAGCTTGATCAAACATAGGCTCATGTTTGATCCAACCGGGAGACAATTCTTGTTCATTGTTTTATATTTGATTTTAATAGACAACAATAAACTGACAAAGCATACTAACTCAAATCATACTGTATCTATCTATAATTATACTAAGAATAGTTATTACAAACAAGCCATATCGTTAATACAAATGTGTAATATAGACGTTTTAATTTTGAATTACTTAATTCTATAAGATTTAAATGCGTCCAATGATGCTATACTTACGTAAATTACGTATTATTGTACTATAATTCTAGTGTTACAAATCTAAAGGAAGTCAAACATAAAATTACATGCCGAAGAATAAATAAGAACTCTGCAGTGGCTTGATGTCAACGGTGCTGTCTTGACGTTTGGGAGGCGGATGATCGTGAGGCTTATAGGCGTAGGCCCTGTCACCGATGCTAATCGCTGACGCCCGACAACCCTTCAATCTGCGTGAACAGTACCATGAAACACGTCCATTGGCGTTCTGTTTCTGATAACTGTACGTGAATCCGTCAAGAAGCAGCAATGGATGCTTAACTCCGCGTTTCGTCCAAAGGAAAGTTCCTGGGGACAAAACAAACTTTGTTAGTGATGCTAGTCTTTTTTTTGGTCACTGGTTTATTCTGACACTAAACATGCAGTTCTCTATGTTACAAAACAAACAAACTCGAGTTCAGTGATGTTTATTAAATTGTATCACTTTACAATGATACACCGTCTTTACAAAATTTCCATGGTATTGGTAACATTCATTACAATAATCTAGATTTATTCGATTGTTGTGGGGTAAATCGAAAAACAAAAAAGAAAGACTTCACTGTTATGAATCAAATTCTTAATGCTAATAAACTCACATTATGAGTTCTTCAGAACCACTTTTTAGTATTGTGAACACAATGTAAACTAACGCTTACATAACCAATTGTGAACTGAATGAATCATTCACAATTTCACGTGTAATTTCTGGACACTTTATAAACTTTCGAAATCAAATCGACAAATTGTGAACTGATATTTAGCTTGCTTTATTACGACAAAGTTTAATTTAGAATGGAAGATTTATAATTAGAGGTTAGGTTCGTTAGGTTGGACATAATAGGGGTATATAAAAATATTATCTTAAAAATATGTTTATCAAATAAAAATACGTTTGGAGTTTGGCATTATTATGTCGTCCATTGAAAATTCTTTGACCATTGTTTTCTTCAATTATGATAGAAATAATTTGTTGAAACAGACGCACGGCATTATGTACTACCCATCGTCTACCGATTGCTTTTGAATACGGACTCAATTAGTCAGTGTAAGATAAACTTTTATGCTTTTTTAATTAGTTGTACAAAAACTTTATTGCTTAATTTTTTTACGATAAATACATACAAAATAAACTACATACGATGTTGGTGGGGATGTACATACGATGGTGGTCAAATTAATCTTTAAAAAGTCTTGAAAAAAAACATCCATTTTAGTATAGTTGGCCATTGTTCCTTTGGAAAAGCTTTGGAAATGCTCCGTTCTCTGAGTTGGGTGATAAGACGTCAAATATACTTTTGATGAG
>DWTW01000630.1:0-15311 GCA_018246275.1 Papilio slateri | reverse complement strand
ATGGCGGGATTCGAACCCACGACCATGTTGTGCATGTTTCGCGGTCCGCACCCTTAACCATTAGGCTATTGGTGCTTCCGGTTAAATATTTTTAGTGATGATTTTTATCACGTTTTATCTCTTGGTGTAATCTCACGACGGTGTCTACCCATTCCTATGCAATATTATTTTTATACAAAAATATTGTTAAAAAAAAAGCCCGTAAAGAAATGTTACATCACTCATTCACAAAGTGGATTCAAAAATAGAGTTAAAGAGTATACCTAGAAAAAACGTTGATAATATTTTCCTACCTGACGTATATTACGATCAACGGAAAGGAAAACCGATTGGTCTAGGTCAAGCTGTAGGGAAAACATATCGCGTCGTCACATCCGCATACACTGGGGGTTAATTATAGACCGCTCTGTCACAGTTAATCTTGATGAGCTGGTTGGGGAGTGACATTGTAACGTATTGGATTTACATACTTGTATATCCGTTGATAAACATTCAGTCAGTAAACAATAAGCGTGAAGAATTTTAAATTTGATTTAGATTTAATAACACGATTACGGCAGGTCAAGGAGCAAAATCTACATATATATATTAATGTTTGTTTTATACAATATTATGAGTATCTACTTGTAAGCGACGTTCATTTGTGTTAAAAAGTGAAAGGAGCAAACTAAAAATTCTTTATCGCAACCTACTCTTTGGAATCATGGCATTAAGCTCGATTTAGAACAGTCTAAGCTTCAAGCAGTCTAGGCTTTTTGACTAAAATTTTCCAAGTAATTTAAACATTAAAATATTAACGACTTGAATACATGAATGAGTCGCATACATAATCCCCAAAACACTATTACTGATAATTTTATGGGGTACAATCAATATGATTTATTAGGGAACAAAGATAAGCGACCATCTCTAAATAATGCAAGCTTACAATTGATATTGATAAATTTATTACAAAACAGCGGACATAAAATTTTTATCAAAGATTATGCAAGAAGTATTATTATATATTTTTATTACCATATAAAACAATAACTCAGTTAAGCCGTAACATAGTTAATAGTATGCCTCGAGCTATTTCCGAGATTTTTTAGTTAATGAGCAGAATCGACCTTTTAACTTTCATCACGCTATAGCCAAGCGTTATGACTATAGGCTTCGTTTGGAATAACCTAAGTTCTAAACAGGACCTCTCTACAATAATCGAAATTTCATGAAAATCGAATGTCGCAACATTTTTCTCCTACGATTCTTATTGATTGAGACTCCTGTTTCGACACGATACAATATTAGAAGGTTACAGATGGGAGGAAAGCCAAAAAGAATATTTATGGCAACAAGTAGAAGAAAAAATAGACATCTCTAAATATCAAGAAGTCAAGAGGAAAACCAACCGACATTGTTCCACCGACAAGACTTTTGCGCTATGAAATTTATTACGATGAGTTTAGCAAATTAATTCGTATATATACCGTCTATGTACAATCGACCACAAGGCTCGGTCTTAATAAACGAACGTCCTGATTACATTGCCATTACATAGATATCAAAACTGAGACAGTTATTAAAATAAAAACATAAAGCGTGAATTCTTAATTTAGGTCGGCTGCGTTGAAAGTGAATTCATCAAGAGGAGATTTAGCAAAAACCCCGGGTCCAATTAAAGTGGGGCCTCTCGCCGCGCGCCGCCCTAATCGGATTGCTGTAATAGGATTACGGAATCTGCAGACTCAAAACTCTCAGCGACAAGCGGATTTCCCTAAATATTCATTTAATATTATAATGATGGTTGCTTTTCATATTACAGTGTATTTCAGTCACGGAGGACCAGATCTTATTATTTATTGCCCTATAAAACCAAGTATGAACCTAAGCAACATTGTCCAGAAGACATAAGATCTATTTTTTTAATATTATACAATGTTGAATTTCATACCAAAATAGTTGGTGGGTTTTTTATAAATCACAAATGTTGTTTTCTTGTTGACCTTCCTCGCTTTTTTAACATTCTAACAGATGTAACGGATACCCACGGGTCAGTTACATATTTGTGTGTGAAGTTGGTAACAAGTTGGCGTTGTGGATGTTCATGGGCGTTGAACACTCAACATTAGGTGATCACTGATAGTTTGCCCTCTTATGCCATAAGCAGCAGGGCAGTGGCTCAAGAGACATAATAGTAAGGGGGCTATTACCGCAACCTACTGACCAACCAACCAACATTCCGGGACTAGGATCACTCCAGCCAGACCAGCTCCCCGAAGAGCCCCGGCAACTCCTTAGTATTGCTGGCGATCTCCGGGAGTGATCACGGCGAGCCGAGATATTTAACGCTGTTTATCTGACACTGAGGGGCCGTGCACCATGACGTGAAACGCTGTTTCTTTCTATTGCATACACTCTCTGCATAAAGGTCTGTCCGTGATCCACATGTTGAATAAATGTTTATTAAAAAGCCGTGACCCATGAGCGCCGCCACAGCAGTATCCTACTTGACGCCCGCCTATTTATCATCGGCAGAGCTTCTCTCGCTTGTCTGCACTCTTTCATGTTGTTCTATTGGTCGCAGTGAAGGGCGTATGTTCCTCCCCGCTACCTTTGACCTTAAGTAACGAAACATCTAACAACATTTCAGTCCGATTTATAAGATGGAATCTTTAAGATGAATTAGAAGGTTGGCAAACCGGCCATATGAACTATTCTGAAAGCGACAACAATTAGAAACATGTCACGGCGTGGTTCACATAGCGATGAGTTACGATGGCAGCATGGTCGGGCGCGAGGTCAAGGCACCGCGGCCGTTGGCACAGAACTTGATGTCTTTCGACAGTGATTGAAAGGCGGCAAGGGACGCGTGCCGAAATACGACACGGCACAGTCCAGAATTTAATGAGAATGACCGCAGATATTAGGAGCAAATTGTTTTGCAAATATTCTATCGGATAACATACCTAAATTAGCCATTTGTCTATTGCATAAACATGTATGGTCTATCACGGACTTACCGTGCAAAAAACCCCACTTGATTTAACCACCATGTAACAACATATTTAGGGTTTCTGTCTACATTTGTTAGAATATTGTTTTTGTCCAACTGACAGGAGGGTAATGTTTTTCGCGGGTATGTATATACATACCCGCGAAAAACATTACCCTCCTATTTAAAACATTACCCTCCTATTACAAATATTTGTATGCATGTTCCGTTCTATTGTGACGTCCTGTAGCCTAAACGGCTTAATCGATTTTAAAAAGTGAGATGTCATTCGATTCGCATACTTTCCCGGAGTGTCATAGACGGGTCATTGTTTTTTTAAATAAACTTTTGCTTATTCGCTAACTCATTTCGTAACTAACAACATTGACGCCACCAATTGATTACTGATTGATGATGCTGATTACTACGCGAAGCTTGCTGGTCTACACTGAAGAAGAACTTTGTTACTAGTTATCATGACCTCAAAATCACTATCTCTTTCAAACGTCAGTCCGTATAAAATCACTCGATGGATGTTGCCTCCGGAAATTTGTTAACTTTGTTCCTGTTTTTTTTTAAGAGAAAAAATATTGGAATACATATACTCTACTCTATATTGTGTCTATTAATGATCCCATCGTGTCATGATCGATTATGGTATTTAAAAGTTGTTAAATTTTCCGAGGTTTCTTTGTAATTGTCCAAATACATTCTGATCTGCTTTTTTCAAAACCATTACTGAAGACAAAAGATATATGAATAAGATTTAAAACATAATCAGCAAGTGTGCTCACTGAGACAGCACACGCCACTTGAATGCACAATGATCGACAACACGTAAATAGCGGCTTCGGAAGTCAATGCCGGAATGGTCAGAACAGGAAGCGTGACATCAGCGTGTTGGAGGCGGATATTTTGAGAGCTGCATGCCTTCGCTTCTGAGAAAACCGGAATATTGGCGAGCGACCGGCGCGTGCCCACGATCACACTTTTTGACTCATCGTTAGCGTTCTCATTGTGTTTGTCATCCAACATTTTGGTAAACAAAATCTTTCAGTCTTAGAAATTTTCGTACATTTCCAGTCGTTAATAACCGAGGTCCGTTTTAGTGTACGAACTTTTCAATGACGCTTATTTAGAATAATGTAGGTAGTGAGTCAATTCGCTAAAGTGGTTTAGCTAACGACATTGTATCTTTCTTAATATAGTTAAATAACTAAAGGAATGCGGATAAAAAATCGGATTTACTAGATTTTGTTAGTGGTTTACTATGTGTTCGAACACCGTGTTCGAATCCCGCAATAAGGATTTACGTTTGCAGAATAACTCCATGAACATCTTCATAGCATGTCATCGTCGTGTCGTTGGTTCAAAACGTAATTGGCGAGGTTCTATCTGTATTATTAAGATGGTGAACGAAGAAATTGTTACGTTCAGTGGGAAAGATACTATTTAGCGTTATACGGAAACAAGAAGGATCGTTATTTCATATATATTAAAAACATCGTTTTTTTTTTCACAAACAATGCGGTGTAAATTCAATATGCATGTTTCATCGCAACCTTCAAGCGAATATTTGGCGTGTTTGCTTTTGATGGATTACTTGCAAATACTCCGCGGGTCGGGTTATCTTAGTCTCGAATGTGGTTAAATTTAGCACTAAGCGTAGGTGCACTTTAAGATATGGTAACATTGGTAGGTAGCTTATCGCTATTTATAAGTTCCAGTAAGGTAATTCAAACAAAATAAACATATTTATAACTGAATTACATAAATAATGGGTTGCAATAAAGTACCATGGAGTAGTGAAGATCGAACACATATCAACCATATTGGCACAGATCATGGTAATAATGGATTACAATAAAATACCATGAAGTAGTGAAAATCGAACACATATCAACCACATTGGCACAGATCATGGTAATAATGGGTTGCGATAAAATACCATGAAGAAGTGAAAATCAAACACATCTCCACCATATTGGCACAGATCATGGTAATAATGGGTTGCAATAAAATACCACAAAGTAGTGAAAATCGAACACATATCAACCACATTGGCACAGATCATGGTCCAAGGCAGCGGCGACACATTCACGTGCTTTCAACGGCACGACGTAAAAGAAGTGTTCATTAGAAAGACAAAAAAGACATATGAACTGGAGCTTTGTTATTTTTACTGCTAGTTTATAATAAATAAACAGCGCTAGTTCTTTCAGCGTCAGATGCCTGACGATACCGTTACTGGTTGTATACAAGTGTATATATTTTTTAGCGATCATGCGCACAAGCGAAGGTGATCGGGCGTCAGTTGACGCCGTGCCAATAGCGCGCGCCGAAATAATAAAGTACATAATGCACTCGAGCTGTGAGAACGCCTCGGGCCGGATTATTGGCAGACGCGGGATTTCATCGAGCCACGCGAGCACTCGGATGCGCTGCAAGTAATTCAAGGTGCTTTGCAGATAGCAAATTGTCTATAAATCAATAAATCAACGATTCTTATATCGTTTGCCAAGTAAAATTTATAGATTTTTTTTTCAATGATACTTTATTTAATATCCAAAAAGGATAAACTGACTCAATATAATTTGCTGCCGCTCAACCTAGTCTGTGGAAGGTACCTTAGAGAAAAAAGAAAGCTAATAGGGTCAGAGATGAAGACATTTTACGTTAGGTACGACGAAACCCATAATATAACAATCGAAATTCAATTCGAAATAACATTGATACAACTAGTTTAAGCCGATAGTTTTATTACACGTCCAAGTTTAGAACTTAAGTCCGGTGAAAAGATAACATGGCTTTCTCTGCCCTCTATAAAATAAAAAGATAGTATAAGAGATATCTATAATATAGATATAAAAGATGTATAGAATAAAAAGTAAAATTAAATAAGTTTAAAGATCTAAGAAATGTTATTTTCAAACAAATACAATGATAAATATTAACGTCTAAAGTATTATCTTATCATCCCATGCGATTGTTCCGATCTCTTACAATCTGTGTCCTTTAAACGGCTGTTTGTTTGTTTGTTTGCTAGATTAATATGTAATTACACTATCTATAAGAACACGCAATGCCTTAACGCGATCGAATGTATAAGGCCAAAGGTTTTATTAGTAAACTGTACAATAAATCCTTTAACTGTAATATTATACTGAAGTTTATGTATTTATGGTCTATACTTAAATTTCGTGGTTGATAAATCAGACCTACTTTTGACTGCTGCCAGGAAATTAACTTGGAACTAATCGATCTTTAAAAAAAAGTTGTTAACGTATATTACGTAATATATACGTATATTGTTACGTGTCCTTTCAATTAAGTCTGTAATTCAATTTTGTTCCAGGTGGTGCGGAAAGCCGGAGGGAAAGTAATTAAATTAAGGTAGGTTAACGTTAAGATTCCCTCGCACGATGACGCAATCTAAAGTGCGCCAGTCCGTATTTGTGCGTCATCCGAATTCTGACACAAGATATATAGGATAAATGTTTTAAAGTTTTGATTTATTGCATAACATACAACATTATAAAAGTAGCACATATTTGTATTTACCAAAAACCATAAACAATTTAAATTATACGTTTGAACATTATTAAGGTTCTATTGTCAAATACTAAACTTCTATAATCACAGATTTCGCCGGGGCAACACTGTCAATTTGCCTATTTTTTTCAAACAAATTATATGAATTAATATTACAAATAATATTAAAGACAAACAATATTAATCTATTATCAATCTGACCACAGACTTTAACATCACATATGTGCGTGTGTGTGTCAAATATATGGTAGTGTGTGTAATGATTATTTTATTGATTTCATGTATTTTTATGCATAATTAAAAAAAATAGCATTCTGCACTCCTTCTCTATATAAACTATAAGTGTGGGAAATTTCATACTCCTCCGTCCGCCCAATTTTCGTAAAAAGGGGTACAAAATGTTTGCTTCACGTTTGAATATATAGATAATTACATATATAATTGCTTAAAATGCATTTGTTAATCATTTATATAGGTGTATATTTCCTTTGTTATCCGATATCTAGGGTTTCTCTTGTATCAAATAGCATCAATAGTCAACCGCATCAGCATTGTCTCCTGTCCGCCACTTCATCATTCCACCACCAAATTCTTTCAATTTTCATCCAGTATCAAAAACACAATAAGTCAGCACTTAGTTGCAAAACAATTTCATTGTTAACTATTTGTAAATATGGTGCAATGTAATATAAAATGAGACATGATGACTAGAATTAAAATTATCATAATTATCTTAATTCTATTACTCGAAGTAATGACTCATGTATAGTATCTTTCATCGATACATTGTCCCATTAAACCTAGTAAGTAAAAGGTAGATTGATCAATAACAACTAGCAGACGGTTACTGCTGGATTTTTTTATGGAAGAAGGCAAACGAGCAAGCGGTCACTGATAAGAAAAGGACGGGAAGGACCTTTACTTAGGGTCTTTTCCCTTTAATTTAAAAACCAAAAACGAACCCACAGTGTGATTATCTTCACATCATCGTATTACCAATGATACGCCGAGGAAGATTACGAATCTAAAGACACCCCACTCTTCAAAATCAGTCAAGCCGTTTAGGCTACAGGAAGTCACAACAAAACGGTCATACATACTCGTGAAAAACATTCTCTTTCATGGGCTCTGTCGCCCTCCTCCAGTGGACTCCCGTAAGCAAGACCAGATTGTCAGCCTACCTTGTGAAAGGGCTACCGGGGTGACCATACTATGATGTTTAAGATTCAGATAAATTTTATGAAGCAATGGTGATTTCATAGTTAAAGAGCCCTGCGGGGACTAGATTAAGTCGGCTAAAGAAAAAGTGCTTGACACTTGACAGAGGTTACAACAAAACCAGAATTTTTTTTGCGTCGTCTGGTTAATTCAATTGGAACTTGCTAAAAAAAACAATATACAGAGTTTCATTACAAACGTTTACAATTAAGTTTAATTCCCCGAGGCATGGCTTTTGTATCCCATTGTTTGCAACACAAATTTGCCAACGTAATTTGTGTTCGCTAAACAAGACAATAGAATTGTTTCAAATTTACACGACTCGTTCGTGTAAATTTGAAACAATCTGAATGAAAGGGGCAACGATCTGAAATTCTGTTTTAAGGTATCTTCCAAAATAAAATGTATTTATTTTTTCTATTTATAGTATTTGGTAATACTGATTTCATCTGCCTGAGATTTCTTTGAAATCGTAAATTATGTTATAAAAACTTATATTTAATTACTTTAATTTAGAAAGAATTGTACCGTACTATTTTTATTACACAATATTTACTATTACAATTTTCATGTAATTGATGACATTTATTTTCTTGCAATCCATCCCAGCACCAGTATTTAAAAGACTAATGAGTCATAGTCCCCGCCTGATTCAATATTGAAATCCAACAGATTTTCAATAATCGTGGTGCGACTTATTTTGTGTCCGAAGTCGCCGACTTTAATAATCTAATTTTCAAAATGTTCTCCTTTTCCCCTATTATTTTAATTGACTGAGCGAAGCCGTAAGTGTTTAAGATTAGAAGTCTAAATCCGTTACTTTAAACTATTTGAACAAAGTAAAATATCTATAGTACAATCTCTACCTTGTCTAGGCGACCAGCTAACAACTATAATTAGGTTAAGAAAACGCATGTCGATATAACACGATTTTCACAATTAACGTTATCTCCATAACAACATCGTAATACTTTCCCGCGAGTACCGCACACGTGCCCGTCTTGTTGCCGAAAAAAACACAATAGCTGTCAGCCGTCGTCCAAGACAATGAGCCGACCGAATCACTTGCAATAATCGATACACAGGCCATCTACCGGCGGCTAGTTTTATTACTAACATAAATAGTTTCAGTTTATTTTAAGTTACCTGTCACCCGTGACTTCCGCATCGAATAATAACTTCGACTCATTTGTATTAAGTAACGAAAATAAATTTTTTAGCATCAATGTATCAGTATGGTATTTACATTTTAAATTTTCAAACCTTCACTCCATCTTCTTGTAGGATTTATGTAAACGATTAATGCCTTTGTATTTTATTGTTATCGACCAAAAAAATAAAGATTGCCATCAATAACTTCAGCGTTTTTGATTTTCGATGCAACAGTTCAGCGCTTTTCATCCTTAGTGGTTAAACTATCAAAAAAACTTTTATTATTGCTCGGCCACATTTTAAAAGGATGCCGCATGTATGTCAAATTTCACGTTCAATGACAAACGTATGTCGATTAAACTAAAGCTTATATAAAAAATCTGGGAAAAATTATTAGTTTAGTTAATTAAGAAGTTCCTCCACACGATGAAATGATTTTAATTTAGAAGTTGTAAGCCGTACTACGATACTGTTAAGATTGGTACATAAGCAATATTTATCAAAATAAGTATGTAGTGAGCCTTAGCGGGTTGTTTAGAGCGCGATATTAATTGGCATGCGGTGAGCGAGGCGAGGATGCGCGCCCGTTGATGTCGTACACTCGGCGCACCCGCCTTATGTAACCGTAGAAATTGCGCGCGCGCTACACCGCTTCACAATATACGTACATTTTGACGCCTATATTACTCGTTTACTTAATATACGGACAATAGTTCTAAAATGTTTTAAATTCATTTATGAGCCTAAAATATGAACTTAAAATCATCAAAAGTCTTAAAGACTAAAGGAGTAAAGTACGCTTTCGCGTTTCAATGCTGTCCATTGAAACTCGCAATGAAAACAATCGTACGTTATGTGGTGTTCGAGATTTGTAAGTTTAAGGGGGGTTACGTCTGCACGGTCTTACTTAAGAGCGCGTCTATTGACTATAGGCCTGAATTTAAGATTTTGATTGAATTAAATAAATGTATTAAATAAAAGTAAAATAACTTCGCGTAACAATGATAAATGAAACTGAAATATAAATAGTAAAATATGATAAAGCTACGAAAATGCGTTTGGATGCGAATTTATTCATAGTTTAGAGACGTGGTGAGTCATTCGCGACGACACAGCCTGCTATCTTATCTACATCTTGTTTTCGCCGAGCGCCGCGCTCCACTGAATCAATATCGCCGACAAACAAAAGCGCTAGGAAACATTTTCGGCGACCACGTGACGCGCGGACTTGCACGCTGTAATTTCATCTCGGAGCTGCTGTCACGTACGCGCTTACTAACTTGACAATGGAGACCGCACTTAGCGAATCCGACAAACGATTTTTATCGTACCATATACTTGTTTGTAAGAACGATTTGATCTTACGAAATCGGTGTAGGATACCTGAATGAATATTTCGTTCTTGATTCGATGAAATTCGGACTGGATATGTGTTATCAGGGGGCGCGATATCTCAATAGAAATTGGGCGGCGATGAACAAAGTAAATACACGCAACCTTGACGTTAGTTTTCGCGAGATAAGGTGTAAGTTCCGATCACATTAAAAGAAAAGAATTGTGCAAATAAGGATAAATTACAAACACTAACCTGCGTAACCATGTCCCAGTAGAATCCGTCGAGCATGGACTTGCCATGTTGGTGTTGGCGGCAAAGCGCGGGCCAGAGCGAGGCGCGCACGGGGCTGTTGATGGGCCACGAATTCTCGCGGATGACCAGCTTGAGCTCACGCTTGCGGCCCTGCTGGAAGAGCGGCTGCACCTCCTCGTAAGTCTTGAGGGGCGCCTTCTTGCCTGCGAATAAGGGCGAAGGTAAGCACTGCGTCCAAACCGGTGCCGGTGAGTCGTCGCGCGCGAGCGATTCTTCGCTTGGGGCGCGAAACGCGGCCGGTTCTATATACATGGCGGCACGATCGCGTCGCACATGCTTCCTGTGCGCGCGCGCCGACGGCACTGGCAACTGCCAGCCTCCGTCCGGAGCGCGCGATAGCGCCCCGGCGCGCACGTAGCTTGTTTATCTGACCGTACAACGCCGTCGCGGCCGCTAAGGCCCAAGCGCGCTTTAATCCCCTCTATATAGATAACTGATAAAAATGCACTTAACCTTTTAAAATTGTAAAATTTGATATCAAAGTATTTTATTAATGAAAAAAATTACTATTACTTATACATTCTAAAGAATGTCCTAAAAGGGATAAAATTCTGGAAAAATTGAGACAGATTCGTAAAAATAAAACATCCTTTATCGTTGTTTCTTTCAATGTTGCGTAGTTAAATATTATTAGTTATTTTATTTTATTGATTCTACTGTCTTCAGTGTTAAATATTTATACCTACTATTGTTAAACCATTCGAGACATTTGTACGTATCAGAATATGAGCTTTATGATAAGTGCCTGTTATACATGGAATCCAAACATATGGATTACATATATAAGTTAGGACACTAGCTAACTATATGTACATTTATCAGATGTATTTCCACAAATAGAATATACGCTAAAAGAGTATTATTGAGCATCAGGTAACGCAATACTTCTAATTGCGTCGCATTATCTAATTGCTTTGTGTTAGTATTAAGAAAAAAAAATGGTGGACTATATTGACAATGTAGTGTAAACACGGTGGCATTTCAACATGCAGAAATACAAAAATAGTGGTGGAATGGTAGCGAAAACACACGCGCCCCGCTGGACGGTCGCCAACGGCACACTCGTGAGTAATTTCGTGCAATCAAAGACCTACGATTTATTTATAAAATCACAAAACACAATGTATTTCATCGATTCTTAGTAAGAATGTCAACTGTCTTGTGAAATATGACATCGGGAAAATCAAATGGCGCAGGCGTTGTAGCCATGTGTAAAAATTTTCCAATAAAATGATTCAACGTATTTTTTCCCCGAATCGTATTTTTACTGAATTGACTTGGCCAGATCATAACCCATTACCGTGGCTTGCGTCACGTATGAAGTTTTAGTTTAGTTCGTACAAGTCTTTTATGTAAATATTAAATAAATAGCCAAAATATCACCAATCTGCTCGGTATAAGTTCGTCCGCCAGTTCCAACACTGCCACTCACTTTTGCAACCTAAACTTTCCTTGTCCATTCCTGAACCAGGGAAGTATTATTAAATCCCTAATAGTAGTATTTAATTTCATATCGATAGTTCATAGTTAATTAACAACAAGGGGTCGAATAGGCCCCGCAGCAGTAGCAGTGTTAAGTTAAACAGCAACAGATAAGGCGAGGACACCTAGCTGCAGTCTCAGCGGGCGTGCCGATTACCACGAAAGTTAATTTTAAACCATGTAATAAAGGAGTCACAACACGCACACCTATCTCAATTGAAACGATAAATATTTTCGTCACCATTGCGAAAATTCTCAAGCTATATATAATAAAAGTTTAAATAACATTTTAGAATCGCTTCGTTGATATCTAATTAGAGTTTGTGTTTGCGTCGATACATGATTAGCATTATAAATGTATATGTTAAAATATTTGCATGCACCACTTATAGCATATTTATCTTTTCATATACATTCAATAAAATTTCTTGTGTCTTTATATTATTAGCAGAGAGCTAAAATTACACTTTTTATGAAGCTTCTTAAATCCCACTGATGAGATCCAAAAACATACATTTTTTTTTAATTTATAATATCTTCCTCACGCTATTCTGCAATCTGTGCGAGGAATCTGGTGAAAAGAAACGGAAGCATGTAACAGGAAGCCGGGGTAGCGCGCGCTATTTAATTTGACCAATGAGCGCGTGCGGTGCTAGAGTTGGCCGGCAGATGGTACCAACCCATTTTACGAGAGGCTGGTATACAATGTTAATGTTGCTTATTACCAAGGTAAGATGTCAGATGTGATTACTGGAAGGCTCAAAAACTTTTTCGGCTTTAACCGCTAACACTAGTAGTCTTCACAGCCAGGCTGCGGGGTTGTCAACATTACAATTAGTCTAGGACTGAATACGGACAAAACATACTAACAGTACACAAGTTTAGTAATAAGTCGAATAATTAGTAGGAAGATAAAAATAAAGTAATTATAAGAAATAATTGAAACAAATAAAAACAACAAAGTAATTTCTAATGAACTACACGACGTTGAAACTATTTAATTTAAAATGTATGGAGAAAACGAAACATTGCACGCAACTTCTCGTCCAGTGTAAAACAATTCACGAAGGTCCCACTGTGGACATGTAAATAACTAGTACTAGATTTTATAACAATGTCTACAATGTCAAGCGCCAATAACGTAATCGTTTAGAGGACGGACTGCGACACAATGTTGTAGGTTCTAACGCGCCAATCGCGTAGTATAAGCTAACCATCTCTTGTGAAACACACCGACAAACCATTGTGTAAACCAGGGGTGAGCAACCCGCGGACCAAATACATATTTTATGCGGCCCGCAGAGGGTTTTAAGACACGGATTTTTAGCAATAAAATAAATTTATTTTATAAAACATACGTAGAATAACACGAGCGATAATTGAAATATACCGTATCCAGGTTAAAGTTTATCTATATTTGTCTATTACAATATCTTAATTATTCAATTTCATTGCTTCAGTACTGCAATTTATAAATGTCGTTATACTCAATCCCATATTCAATCGATACCTATTTCGTCCGTATATCTATTTTGAAGCATATATAAAAATGTGATTTTGGCCCGTCGATTATTTTTTTTTTGGTCCTTTGCATGGAAAAGGTTGCTCACCCCTGATTTATACGTTGCAGGGTCTCTCGGACCCGGCGAACTACCACGAGTTCTGCCGGCTGCTGGCGCGCCTCAAGTCCAACTACCAGCTGGGCGAGCTGGTCATGGTGGACAACTACCCGCGCCTCATAGAGCTCGTCGCCAAGTTCACCGTGCAGAGTCTACAGGTGACCGACTGCAAAGGTCTTTTTTATGGAAGAAAGTGGCAAACGAGCAAACGGGTCACTTGTTCTTAAGGAAAAGGAAATATCCTTTTTCCAGTCTATCCCCTCCTCTATCCATTAAAGGTAGGCAACCCATCTGCAACTCATTAGCTTGTTGCGGAAGCCCATGGGTAGCGGTCACTTAATATCAGGAGTACAGTAGCTCGTTAGCCACATTCTTCTATAAAAAAACATAATATATAAATTATGCACACCACCTGACGTCTCAATTTATTTCAACACTATCCTATATATTTATTGAGATACATTTAATGAACATTTTAATTCATTGACTTCTGTATCGCTAGCCCTAGACGCCCCAAGACAATTCTGGTCGTTTCCTCTCGCGGGTTACCAGCTTGGAAATACTCCTAGAGACGGATCCTGACATAGTGATGATAGTTATCAGAGATATGTTATTCCAGATGTGGCAGTTCGCCCCCAACTCGGTGCACTACCTGCTGTCGCTGTGGCAGCGCATGGTGGCCTCGGTGCCGTACGTGAAGGCGACGGAGCCCCACCAGCTGGAGACGTACGCCCCTGGCGTCACCGCAGCGTACATCGCGTCCAGGCTCGACTCGGTCGCGGTCATCGTCAGGTGAGATATGTTGATTGATTTTTTTTTATAGAAGAAGTTGATGTTACGTGACCGCAACCCACAGGCATCCGGAACAAGCAAATGTGTTGCAGATGCGTTGCCTACCTTTAATGGACAGAGGAGGGGATACACGGGAAAAAGGATATTTCCTTCTCCTATTCATCCCTTCCCCTTCCTATCTTACGCAGAAGGTCTTACGTCTTCGTGGTCGTATTTGGATTAATACGAGTTTGTAACTACTTTGGAGGTGTTAAATTTTTTTCTGGTCGAAGGTGGCAAACGAGCAAGCGGTTCGCCTGGGGGATACGTAGCAGTTTAGCTGAAAATGAGTTTTGTATCGGTTTTGATTCGTATTCAAAGACGTGACGTGTCCACAGCGAAGGTCTAGAAGACCCCCTGGACGACGTCGGCACGGTGCAGCAACAGCTGGAGCAGCTGTCGGTGATCGGCCGCTGCGAGTACGGCAAGACCTGCCAGCTGCTGGTCGCGCACTTCGACCGCGCCGCCGCCGAGTACAGCGTCGCGCAGCGCCCGCAGCAGACACTGGTGCTGCAAGGTCTGGTACACCCTCTATCCACGAAATACAACATATTCTTCTGCTGAAATATTTTTTTAATGGAAGGTGACAAACGAGCATGCGGTTCACCTGATATCAAGCGACCGCTACCCATAGCCATCCGCAACAAGCCAATGAGTTGCAGATAGACAGGAAAAAAGAATATTTCCTTTTCCTATCCATCCCCTCCCCCGTCAAATTCTCTTCCCCTTCTTCTTATTCTTTGCTTTGAAAAGATTAGGCCTCCGGCACTCACTTATCAGACGATACGCAGAAATACTTCTACTTCACGCCTGTCTTCTGTGATGTCGTGGTATT
>DWTW01000629.1:0-15312 GCA_018246275.1 Papilio slateri | reverse complement strand
ATATATTTTTGTATACTAATTGGCAACATCATTGTAACTTTATTCGAGTATGTTTTTTTTTAACGTTCTAAATAGTTGGTCTAGTAAGCTTGGTTAGTTAGTCTCCATGGTTTATATCGTATTTTACATTCGTTCATAATCTGAGAATCGATTCAATACATTTAATTCAAAACGATGTCGTCGTCGTCGATGTCGATTCAAAGACAAATAGTACATCCCTAATAAGAATCAATAAACGCAAGAGGTAAAGTACACACTTAATGATCCCACGCGCGCACGTGTTTTGTTCTATCTTTTTTTTTAGTGGGAATATTTTTTTGCCAAATAACAAAAACATTGTACTGTTGATGTAAGGGCTTCTTTCATCTTTCCACTACTTGTGTTCTATTTGGGAAGGGTAGTGATTGAAGAAAAAGAAAAGTAAGACAACTTGTTTTTTGGTAGGCACGCAAATATGCATACTTACGTGGCTTTACGTAGCAAAATGTTAGCACGGTATGGGCAAATTATGACGAGGGAAGAATAGCATGTGACAAGGAAAGTGTTAGATACGAATGTGGAGGGATATATTGGTAGACCTAAAAAAATATGGATTGCGTAAAAAAAGGCATGAGCAAGAGGATGTGGAAGAAGGTAACGTGCTGTGCCGACCCAACTTAAAGTGGGGGGAATAGAGCAAGAGAATGATGGCCGTATATGTTTGCTATATTAAATAAGTTCGGTTGAGACCTCAGTCTTAACAAATATCAGTATGTTGGTTGTCTAAATAGTCTTATATTAGTTATAACGTTCACATCTTTCTTGTACCAAAAAAATATTGTAGACGTTTTACAACGAAATGATGCGAGCGAGCGATATTTTAAGGCCACATTTGTAACAAACAAGTTTTAAAGCTGGTTAATTATAGGCCGAGAGCGCTCCCAAAAGAATTTGCCCGCCGAAAGAATAGAATTCGCTTGAGTTATTGTGAGCCGCGAAGCGCACGCTCTCCCGTGAAAACTCACTTTAACTTTTTTAATTAAATTTCGTTTTTTTTTCTTCTCCCCGCCGCTGCCTCTCCGACGTATCTTGTCGCGAAGCTTTATCCCAAACGCCGTATTAATTAGTCCGTATACTCCAAGCTAATAGCCATCGTAACCACAAGGAGTACAATGAACAAGTTTTTTTAAATATATTTACAGTTTTGCAAGTGGACGAATGAAAGTTAAGCGCGACGACGTATGCTAGCAATTAGACTATTTAACTGTTACGCAATTGTTCCTACCACACCTACAGATTTGATCTTTGATAAAAACATAACACCACATTAAGTATATATTTTATCCATAGATTGTAACACTTGGCAATTAAGCTGTCAGGCCTCATCCGAACTATTATAATTTGAGCCGATCATAAAAATTGCGATGTTGGTAAAAAATAATTACAGTTCAAGAAAATTTTTAAAAAGCGCGTAGGGCTACCCGATATATATCCGTACTTATTAATGATAAGACTTTGTATTTTAATAAAAGGAGTAACACGGTTGACATAGAAGTCACGATTATTATCTCCCAAATTAACATTTTGCTCCAAACATGTTCGGTTCTTGTTAAACTGTCTCGTGTCTTGTGCTCCTGGCACTATATCTAAGCTTTCCTCCAATGTCATTGCACATGAACTGATTTGCATTAAAATAAGCAAGGCCAAGTGATTGTCTCTGTGCTTACGTGAATGCTAAAAACTCTGTAATATAAATTGCATTGTTAATGTTATCTCGTAAAATCCAGTACATATGTGACGGACCATCTCTATAAAAACATTATTTTACATAGCTATAAATAAGTATTTAAGAAAAACCTTATGATATTTGGTCTGGACTCGAACACCGTGACAACTCGCGGTAAAGGAGGTATCCACACCTCCTTTTTAAAGAGACCGTTATGATTCGTATTATTGTGATGTCTATATGCATTGACAATAGCAAGCTAAGCATTACTTCCGATTTGTAGAGCAACTCTAGTGAAGTTACAAAAGATGTATGAAGGTGGGTAAATTTTCAGTTTAAAAATTTTAGTCAACAATTTATTTTCTTATGCGCCAGTTACTACGAAAGTTTTCTTCGCTTCCTCAGTTAGTAATACGGTAAACAAATTTTAAAGATTTTTTTTCTATTCATATGCGTGGCTCACTCTAAATTATAAACATTGTTACTTGTCGTCGTTTTAGTCACGTCACTTTAATCACGAAAACGAACCGTTCCAATGCGACATAGAAGTAATTTAACACAACACACAACCTCAATACTTCATATTGTAAAACTCGTAAGTCCGTAATAAATGAACAAGCAAATACTTTTAGCCTTCGGGAGTCAGTCGCGTGTGGCACATTAAGCGTTGATTTATTTCAGAAAAGACGTCGGTATGATTGAATATAATATAACTAAGGATACTTTATTGTGGAGCGTAAGGCAAGAAGTTTCCGTCGAATCATTTAAATAAACGAACTCGCATCATTATGTCAGATCTAAGGATCGAACAAATTGCCAATTAGTGGCGCGCCGGGGCCGGCCTTCGAGCTTCGGGCTACAGTGGCGGGTTGCAGGGAGCGTCGGGAACCAGACGCCACAGTGTAGCGACAACCAGTACGAACAAGCGAAGCTTACGAGTATAAGCAACTAGCAGTATGACTAAAATATTTTGATTTTGATACATAATTAGGTACATGATCTTAAGCAACCACTGAAAGATAACATTTGCAAGGCTCAACTCAAAATATTTACCTTGCGTTGGCAGCTGTTTTGTTGGAAAGAGGAGGAACTGAAATACCAATTTCTTGTTATTTCAGTGGCAAAATTACGTTTGAATCTAAATTCAAACTCAATTCACCATTCCAACCAACTATTTAAATAGAAACTATAATTCGTTCTTCAACGATTTTAAACCAATGTTATAATTTAATTCATAATATATTTTTTACGAGCTTACCAAGAACCAGCTCTTGTATACTTATAAAAAGCCACAAAGCATTAAAGTAATGCGTGCAGTTCGTATTAAACACGCTATCTTAAGAATGTATCTCGCCGTGTCAGTCAGATACGTTTGAGAGCCATAAGAAATAAATATAATTACGAACGCGTACCGGTTTTAATTAGATTGAAACCTCATGATTAATTAACACGCTGTTCCAACATGTGTCCTATATTTAATTGCCCTCTTCCCGGCGTCTAAGCTCAGTAACATTTATGTACCGTCACCGGACCGTCCGGTAAAACATAGTGCCTATTAATGATTCAATTTTCTTGAAAGCTGTTTTAAAAGACTCCATTCTAAAACTTTAACAATGTGATAAACAAACAATAAATGTCATTGAGTCGGCATCGATATGAATCGGTAACATTTGTGATCGATAAATAATTCCTTTATAAATTTATATTTTGTTTATTCCGATTTTAATATTTTAGTTTTAAAAATTTAATGTTATAAAAATTAAAATACATACACAAAATTCGTGCATCATACCTACTTACATGTTAACATGTATCAACTGACTTGACTGAATTTGACTTGTTAAGGATTAAAAGGAATTAAAAGATATAAAATATAATTTAATATCTTTTAATTACATCCTTAAACAAGATTAAACATACTAATTAGGTAATTTTTCAACACGTAGCTATTCTTAAATAAAGTGTGTTAAAAGTTAACATTTTTGGACTTATAGTTCTTTTTAACACGGCATCTTATATACATACAAGTGTATAGGATTTAGACTATAACAACTCATAAAGTAGTACTCATTACCGCTTATTATTAACAAATATTTGGAAATCATATTTCATCGGAAACGTTTTGATTTTTTTGTTATCTAATGCTAAATAACATAATTGTTTTCGATATAAGGAATAGAGATGTACGACTCCATGGTTTTCTTTGTGCCTCCCACCCAGGGGTGAGGCTGGGTGTCCAAGAGCGCTCAGTATTCAGAGTATCGCAAATGTAACTTTCGGTTCTTTTCATGGCTAAAGTATGTTGGCGGCAATCCATAATGGTATCGCCATTATTCTTGCCATTAATCCGCATGGACCGGCTTCCGTGCATTAGCGGACAATCTGCGAGCCGGCCTGCCAATCTACGAGGGTCGTGTCGGCGCGATGCTAACGGAAACTAACAACGAATACGTTAAAATGTTTATTGTCATTATTTAAAAAAAAACGCGTAATATACATTACATTTGTAAAAAATTAAAATATAAGCTTAAAACTCGATATTCTCATAATTCATTGATACTTATACAATGAAAAAATAAGTTGATAATACCAGTTTTAACAGCCACACAGACTTGTTAACAATAGTTGACTTGTTCGGTGGCGTGAATCCAAAATAGAAGATAATGCAGAATTCGTCGTCCTCGTCGTGTACCAATGTTTTTTTAATAAGTATTATGTCACCGATCGATTCTGAACTTCGTCAGTTTATCATCGGACTTTACTTTTTTACTTTACTATTTTATTTATTACTTATTACATTTACTTTACTTTATTATTTATTACTGTTACTTCATTTAAACGATGTGTTCAATGAAAATAAAAATCAATTAGTAACATATAAGATAATGAATAAACATTAATTTAAATGTTACCAATTGTATATTCGATGTGTCGTGACGTAGACCAAAAGATCTGTTCCCTGCCGCCTGTATCCAGTAGGATCCCGCAACCTTGTCCAGATCGTGGGTCCATCTTGTGGGAGGCCTACTTACGCTGCGTCGACCTGTGCATGGCCACCATTCAAGGACCTTTCGGCCCCGTCGGCCAGTTCCACCGTTCTGCGAACAATGTGTCCGGCCCGTTGCCACTTAAGTTTAACAATTCTTCGGGCAACGTCAGTTGCTTTAGTTCTACTGCGGATCACTTCATTTCTGAAACGATCTCGCAGAGAGACTGACCTTGAGCCGTCTCATGTCGTCTAATTATCTGATATTTTAATTATTTATTAGAATTAAATATGTGCGTCCATATGTGTATCCTTCGCTGGAATAAGCATGTTATAATCATTGATCATGTCAAAAGTGGTGCAGAAAATTTTGGGATAAGTGTTCAACTTTAGGTAATTTCCAAGGTGTTAGTCCTGTCAATTATATTAGCTATAATTATATTAACTAATTACAGATGATAACTTGTTTTTATCATTCAAATTTCATTAAGGTATTCCATCGAAATTTATGACAACCATTATATTATGATACAGAATAATACATTTATTATGAATGTTATTGTTTCTTAAATAAAATAACACATGGATGAAGTAAGTAAGTGCAACTAGTTAAATAATTCAAACAACAACTCCAGCGGTGTAATAACTGTACTGAAAAGATAAATCTAATCGAATATCATATTCCACCTCCCTGCACCTCTACAAATAAACAAGACTCTATAGCCTAAGGTATTTCTTGTTTTAAATAAATTGCACTGCGTGCGAATAACGACACGGTATTTTTCTTATTCTTCTGTCCAATTAATCTTTAATTTCATGCCTTTTATAAATATAATGAGAAATATTAATACGAAATGGTTTTGCGCTTTGTAAAATTAATTAACGGTAGGTGAGCATGCAGTAAATAAATCCTTCATTTTCCAGCGCAGATTGCATAAAAATAATCAAATAAGTGGCATGGACATTACTCAAATCTCGCGGCTGCATGGTGAAGAGTGAAGAGCGCCGCCGTTCGTGCCGTCCCGATCGCACGTCGGCTCCTCCACACTCCCCCTTACTGAAAGAAAAACTCTCGAAAAACTAATTACAAGTTGTAATTGAAATTTTGCGTGTTATATAATCGGATACTTGAGCCGTGAGTAATATATAAATGCGCTGGGGAGATGAACGGCCGCCGCTGTGGGTGGCCCCGCCAAATCGTCGCTTCTTAATTTTTACAACATGTAACTTAATGCGTAAAGAAAATATGCATCGTTTTTATTCATTTTGGTTCTGAGAATTATTGACGTAAAGATATAATTTTTAAACCGAATTTGTTTAATCATAAAATACTGTATCAATTACAGTAAATTGAGACGTCATTGGTATTGATATTGATCTTAAAAACTCTATAATGTAATGGTACATAGTTCACAGTTACTGTTTCTGCAAAAATAAGTAGACAAAAGTTTATTTTTAAACAAAACATAGTATAGACTCTGAAATATTACCTTCCATGCCATGACTGTTCCAAAGAACGGTTTGAAACAATTCCATCGCAATTTTGCTTTCGCTCATCATGTCAGAACTCCAAATTCAATCAACACCATCAAGATGGTTGACATTCCTAAATGATTCTTTACTGTTCTTGGGGCTCTTTTCGCACCCTAAAACTGTCTCCAATGGTAATTTCAACCCGATAAAACTTTAAACTTACACTTATCTATGTGTATTGTTTTATATAAGTTATCGTAGAAAAGGTTCTAAGGACTCCAAGACTGTAACCACCATTATACCTGAACATGTCCTTAACTATAGTTTTGTTGAACAAGGCCCTCGTATACTACCAACAGTTTTCATTCTTTTGTTTTCTGTATCAATAACAACTGCAACAATATATGGCATGTATTCTTAAGCATATATCCACAATCAAAACGTTGCATTTCTGTTTCCACCCCTAACAAACGAACGGTGCCGCTCCACTCCGTTTCTCTAAACAAGCATTTTTTTAATTAAAGCCCCCTTCGAAACCGCGCTAACAAAAAACGCTGTTACAATAGCAACAATCTAGGAAGCGATCTAACTGTATAAACACGCAAATAATGCGCAATCAAAAGGGCAAGCGGCAACCGCTGCAGGCTGCAGGGTTGTGCACCGGAGATCCCTCCGCCCGCGATCTTCGTTTTTTATTCCTCTCTCTCGACCAATTAGTTTTGATTACTTTTCATCATCACACTGCTGTATATCTGTTACTCAATAGAAATTATAGATGTCTAATCTTATACAATTACTTCGTTCGGGTGAGAAAAGCTGTCACATCCTTTTAATGAAATTGAGGTGGACAGAGATAGCAAATGCAATTTACTTTTCACTGAGTTTATAGGGCCTAATTTTTGCCAGAAGTGGTCACTAAATATAAGTTATTTTTAAAAATAACATATATTTTAAATATAGTCATAGTCGAAAAATATATTTAAAATATAGGAGTCAAAAAGCTTAATAATTTAATTGCTAGGCTGCGAGCCTGGGTGGGATAGGCCGTTTTTTTGGAAAGAATAATATTAGTTGCATTGGGTGCTATTTTCTGCCATCGATAAACACTTTTGCGCCGCTCCAAATAGATATGTTTCTGTCTTTAGTAGCGACTGTAGCTAAAAGTGACTTCAATTCAGCTAGTTTGTACTGCCCATCTTCTGGAGTCTCCTATTAGTGGCCTTCAGCATCCCATAATATGGAGCTATTTTACCGAAAGAACTCGGGCAGAATACGGTACATATTTGAAACAGTAGTCAATAGCAAAATTAGCAACAGAAAGATAGCAAAAAGAATCCAATAGTACCTCAGAACAAAGTCATGAGAGCAACCAGGTGCTTAATAAAACTTATATTTCGGAGACACCTCCTTATTCCAAAATTACATTAAACATTTCATTAAAAACAATCTGTAAGGATGACAAAAAGCATTTCGGTCAAGACGTCAGAGCCAGGAGGGGGGGGGGAGTGCGGCGTGTAGTGGCGGGGAAATGGAAAAGGCATTAACGGATATGTCAGTGCCGCATCAACAGTGAGTGCCTGCTTTCTAATGCTGAATAAATACCATCTACCTCCCCAGTCGGGCCCGAACGCACCGCTAACCGGAGATTAATGATAACTTATGATTATATGATGTCTCATCAAAATATTTTTTTAAATATCCTTTAAATGCCATTTTATGTAAAACGCTATATAATAAAGTCTGACTTGAATATAATAAATCAAAATACAATTTGAGACAACGAGCTTTGTAAGAAAAAACAAGTAGTCATTAATATTCTGACCGTAAATAGACTTTAACGAAATACACAGAAATAACTGGTAATAATCCAAAAGATATAATTTTTCACTAACAATCTTCTTCGTGTTGACACGGGTTAAGTGAGGGCTTACAGTGTAACGCGCCGGTGGAACAGGCCTCGTCATAAGTGGGCGAGACGTCCCATTTCCCGTTTCTGCGCGGGCATGGATCGGGAATGTTTTAGCTAAATCGACTCCGAGATTAGATGGATATTTTTAAAGCATCGCCTCGCCTGATCCATTAGCGGGATTTCATGAGCCACTCCAGCGCGGATTTTGCATTAGCGCTAAGGTCATAAACTTGATGAGAGAATGTTAAAAGAAACATAAGTTAGAATGAACTCTACCCCATCTTCATAATGAAATTATTAATGTGTATTGTGACCCTTGCAACTTAGTTGTTGTATACCTGTATTGCCTGTTTTACCTCTTTGCTTACAATATTTTAAAGTATTTAATCGAAATATTGTAAAATAAATTAACTATAACTAATCCTCAAGCTTCTGGGAAAAAGATATGGAAGTTAAAAGTGGCAGCCCCAATTGGAAAAGAGGCCTGGGAGTCTAAATGATCGCGTGTGGATAGAACGATGGGGCGACGGCCTGGGGTGATGAATAGAAAACAGGACCGCTGGTAGCAAGCAAGAGAGCAACCACCAGCAGCAGGAAAACCCTGCGAGTGGAAAAAACCCTAGACTGAAAAGAATATTCATGGGGGGAAAGAGAAACCGAGAGTGGGACAAAGGACCACGAGATTTAGTTCTGCTCTAAATTCGATCAAATGGAATCTGTTATGAGAGAGCTAATATTGTTTTAGTTAAATAGAAACAATATTTTATCAGATGTGGAATCTTACAATGAGCGATGTGCTGGCAGTTATTACTTCTCCCCTCAATAAAGTACACCAAGCAATTTGGAGATTAATTTTGCCTTGCTCTCCAAGTGATCATAGGACGAATTTATTACCTTTGTTTGAACAACGGTAGTGGTCACATCATCTAATAATAAAAAACGGGTATATAAACATTTATGATCAAATGTTTCATCTGATTTTGGAACTCAATTTAAAAAATTCCAAACAAAGAGCAAGTAAAATTAAAATTCACCACTCAGTGTTATGAGAGTAGCGCAGCGGCAATATCGTTACACAAGAAAAGTAATTTCATAAATATTTAAGGCAGTCGAGTGTTTTTTTTTCATCGCGCTTCTTGGAATGAAAATTTATGGCTATGTTAATATATTAAACTATTAGTTAATGAGGCAGGGCGTTATTATTAAGTGCACAAAGTTGGTAGTCGGTGTAATTAGAGACGCGAAAGCGTTGTCTCGCAAGCCGATGGAATTTAAACGCGGAACCTCTCGCGACAAACTTAGGTTATTAAGCTGCTAGTTACGTACCTACTTTTATTGTATCGGAATAGATATTCTCTGGAATGCCCCACTTTAAGCTATTAAAATTCTTAATCAAGCTACGACGGGCTTTCGTAACTTATAAGTATGATATATGTGTTAAAGAATAGACAGTAAGTGAAGATGGCTGACTGAAAACTATAAAATAACTGTAGTTTTCTTACGGAAATATCTTTAACAAATCTTCTAAAAGAGTTATTTCGATATCAATTAAAAAAACTTCAAAACAGTGGTAGAGCCTGCAACAACATCTGTTGCACAAATGGGCCGCCTCAACCAGTGAAATACCACGATCGCACAAAAGACAGGCTAGAAATAGTAGTAGTATTCTGCGTGACGTGTGATGCGTGAGGGGCCGGAGGCCCAATTTCAGTCTTCTTCCTTTTCCCATTCCCTTCCTAATAAGGATAGGATGGCAATAGAAAGGGGAAGAGGATTGGTCTGGAAGGGAATGGATAGGAAAAAGCAATATTTTTCCTGTGTATCCCCTCAACGCATCTGCGTATCTGCGACTCATTTGCTTGTTGCGGATGCTTATGGATAGCGGTCAATTAACATCAGGTTACCCGCTTGCTCGTCTGCCACCTTCTTACAATTAGATGCTTGTCATTTTATTTCTTACGTACTTATTAATACAATTATGGAAATCAATTAAGATTCTTTAATCCGTATTAAAATGAATTACTACCCATAAAAGCCAATCTTAAATAAAAAAAAAAGTTTCCTTTCACAGTGCGAAATTTAAAAACAGTTTCGCTAAACACGAGGCAATTTAAAATATAAATCGTCTATTGCCCGGGGGCTAAAATTAAACCATTAAATGAGATTGTCGGGTGTACAAGGCAAAAAAGTACACGGAGAGCGATCGCCGATGTGTGCAATAATTTATGTGCGAATCCATGACAGATGTTGGTTCGCATGTCACTATTAAAAGCGTCCGCGGCTCAATCCGAACAACAACTTTGTAAATTAAATTGACTCGGCGCCACGTCGAACCGGGAGAGTTGCACTTCTTAAGGCCGCGGTAGTCACCGGTTCTGTATAGATGTGGCATTAAGACTGGTGTCAATTACATTATTGCCTTATATGTTGTGTGTTAATATATAAACTCGATGCCATGTCTTCTTATTAAGCAGTATATATCGGCCAATATACAATTAATAATAACGCTAACATGAACTTTTAAAGGCTAATGATACATTCAGCTGTTTGCGGTCGTCTACATGGTTAATGTGATTGAAGAGGAAAAAAATGAAATAATTTACGGTGATCACCACCCACTGATCGATTTTAGCTTTTAATACATAAATAGTAAAAACTGTCTATATTCAGAGATACACATCTCGAAACAAACGACAATTTCATCAAGGGTCTACAAATGTTATCCGATATGCGTGAAATAAATCCACGCAAATATATTCAGCTTTATTAGAATAACGAATTTATGGCTCAATAAGCTATACACCGTATGACAGTTTCCACTGCCAAGCCAGGAATGAGAAGAGGTTTCATTCATTAGTCCATCCAACTTTCTTCACCATATCGATCAGATAAGACCGCAAACTCTGCCCAGAGCAGCGGTACAGCCAGTAGAAAACCATCTGTTGTTGGCTTGACCAGTGAAGTACCAGATTTCACAGATCGGTCCAGTAGATATGTGCCTGGCATATTATAATCGTTGCATGAGGCTGCACTCCCGAACCAGTTTCAAAAGATTCGTTTCTGTGTTTCAGATATTCTTAAATGTGCACGACATAATAATTACTTAGTATGACTGGTGTCTAGTGTATGGAAATTGTTTATTAGGTCCCTAATATGACAGAGCGTGTCCAGACGCGACCAGAACCTTCTGCAACCGACACTAAGGCTTGCGAAGAATGCAAGCCAAGCAGGCCGTTAGCGACTGCTGCTACATAAAAGGTAACATCAACCTTGATTATAAAACAGATAACGAATACTATCTCTTTTTATCCCATTAGAGTTAGAGACGTGAGAATTTATTATGTTGATTAAAAACATACTAATTTCGAAATGTATCTTTAATAAAACAAAAGTCACAGCCATTAGGTAAATTTATTCAAAGACTCGTATTAGCAACATAATTTCATTAAGTGGACCCCGAATTTAAATGAAAATTAGTTGACGGTAAGTCGTAAAATTGGCGCCATCGCCGGAATTTTACCTATACGCAGTTTCAATGTCCTCTAGACTTTATTGAATATATTGTATTATTTGAAAAATAATTAAATCATGATTTGTACATGATAGACGTACACTACTGCTTTCAAGTCATTTAAAGAAGTATGCCGACCTGAAAGAACGTTTTTGGTGAGCTTTTTTACTATTTTATGGCAGAAGGATGCGTATTAAGCAAGCTGACTTCACCTGATGACAAATGAACACAATCAGTTCAGTAACGAGTTCATAGGAAAAGGGGTAGGGGTCGGGGAGTGGATATTACAAAGGAGAAGAAAAAGGGATTAGAAGCTACCAGAAGTATAAAGAATGTAATTTATATGACGTCTTCTGTGACTGTGACGCTTCCCCGGTCAAATTAGCCCATTATTGCAGCAGACTTTTGCCGGTGCCGGCTGTACTAATACTCTCTGTCATACTGATCGCAGTTTTAGGACGGTCACTAAAATGTCAAGTTGAATGAAGAACTAACCAGTCTTTTCCTATTCAGTCTCTGTCTTCCCCATTTCGGTTAAAAGACGTGAGACCTTTTTAGAAAACAAAATATGATAGCAGCAAGCAACATCTAATCAGTTAATAGCTAATTAACCAAATTTAAATATTAAGCAGTTAATGTAAAATGTAATAAAAATTAATTATTCGATATTACAGTAATGGCGAAGCGCTATAAAAATACTTATGTAAAAATTTAACGAAGAGAACTCATTAGCGAGAGTTTTATAAAGATATAAAAAACAGCTGGAAAGCTCATGACATAGTTTGCATCCGGCCATCAATTTGTACGTAATTAGTAACACCCACACAAACTTAATTAAAACAACCGCTTATATATTTCAATTATATTCTTAGACGAAATTAGTAATTAGTGAAGTAATTTATCACCGGGCTGAATGGAAAAAATATTGTTACATGAAGTCGCTAATGTAATTAGAAAGCCCAGAGACTGGCTCGTAACGTTCACGGACGCTTGTTAACTTGAACGAAGATGTTGGCAGTATTAAACTATCCCGACTTTTAATCCTAGTGGAATAGACAGACAGAAAACACTGTCCGCTTTTCCACCAAGCTTATTATACGCCATAAATATGACAGAACGTGAGCCTATCACGGAATACTGAGAACGAATCGTAGCACGTGTTTTTTTTATATAACATGATTGACCTTGTTTACCTTGACATGAACGTCAACATACAGTGTTACTGCTACTAAATAGAATACACATACAACACTAAGACTTAAAATTTAACGCTGTGTTTTATATATGTGTATATTTGTATGAAGTAATTATATGATTGTGTTTTTAAAAAAAATCATTCGCATATATATAATCATCCTACGAATTAAATTTGTCACCTTTGTTAAATACACATTAATTTAGTATCGACCGCATTTCGAATTCACAATCCGCAACGGTACTCTCTTCCTAGGTACTCTTACTGTTGAACAACTTGGTCGTTAGCGTTAGCGTTACTGTGTGATTAAAATATCCTTTTTTTACGCGAACCCGATCCTCTTATTCGGCTAACGAAGCACCGTATCCCTTGATTAATAAAACGAACTTGGAACCACCCACGGCGCCACCCGGGTGTTAATTGGGCCCCCGTAGACAATACTAATAAGGCCCGTCCGCGCCTCTATCTGTCTAATTAAACGCGAAACTTGAGAGTAGCACCCTCTGCGACGAGGGCTGTTTGCCGAGCCTCCTGAACACACCGTAATAATACCGACTAAGCGTGTTTGAGTGCCTCTTTTTCGGATCTCTGTAAACCCGCCTTTAATTAGCTGTATTATGCGTCTGAGTGTCGACTCCCGGCTTGTTTAATTAAGCCAAGTCAGTTACAACAATCCATTAACGCTTTTCTTGTTCGAATTGCTTTGATTGTTATACGATGTCGTCGGGTAATCGATTATAACTCTGTTACATCGATGTTTACGGTTCTGAAATATCGTTAATGTCTAAATCGATAGAAACAACACTCGTATAAACTTCTATATACTAAATTCATTCCCTTGAAGAATGTCCCCAGTGTCTCGAAGCACTTTACTTACTCGATCCTAATTACAGATAGCTGAGGGTCTCGGCTCATCTCATTCGCCTCACTCGAAAGCTCCGCTCGCTTGTGGCTCGAGCTTGTCACAAATCTTCATGCGACTATAAAATCTATATGTTGGTGAGGGCTCATTTATTATAAATGTGTATATAATATTAATAAAATACATCTATTACCTATAGTTGTACATTGCTAGTGACGCCAATAACTTCGTTGGCGTACTTTTAAGAACCTTAAATCGTCTTGAGTACCTATTTGACTTTATTCTATTTAACAATTCGGCAAGGATTAATACAAACATTAATTTTTAAAATAGATACAACCATCAACGACTTTACGCGTCGGTACGACAGGGTACTCGGCGATGATGCCTCATTGTCGACATTGTAAAAGTAAATAGTACTATAAGGTAATTCTCCTGGAGGATTTTCGCTGATATTATTAACAGCGTGCTACTGGAGACATTCTCCCCGTCGTAACTTAAACTATTTATTCAAATTGTTTAGTGTAAAAGACACAATTTATCGACTTTACTAAAAGCGATAAGTTAATATATAAAATAAGCTCCAATGATACCACTTAGAGCGAATTTATTTTTGTTATATTATGCATTAAAATATTTCAATTCGAGATTTAAATATCAAAACAATTTTCGCGTCAAATCAAGGCATTTTGACAGAATTCAATGATAACGAACTTATAGATTCTGACATTGAGACACCTGTCAGAAACCACTTAAAATTGATGTGAAAATTCGGTCAGTATATGTTTTAATATACCATTATTACTCTTATATTTGGTTGTTTATCTGTAAGACAACTATGTAAATAATTGCCGAACCTTTTAAGTGTTGTGGTGGTGGTGGTGTTTGTTGCGAGTGGCAAATCGGTTACTGAAATCGGCTGCAAGGCCGGTGTGACTAACGGCACAAGACAAGCATCATAACAACATGCCGTTGTAATTGCTTTCCACTTCAGTCAATTTTAAGTACAGATTATAATAAACTGATGTAAGGTAGCCTAATGTATTTTTTAGTGACGCTAAAGAGGTCTGAAAAGGAAAAAAACTTACAAGGAACGCAGACATTATCGTGAACGATAGTACGGATACACAGACTGCAATATCTTCAAAATAATAAAAATGTTTCTTACAATACAATAAAAATAATCTTATATACATTTATGGTCAAATGTTGTAAAGAATCTTGTAACACTAATAAAATAATTTGATTTAAACTCAAAATCACAATAGTAACATCTTATCATTTTATTTTATTTTAGCGTTTTTTTGTTACAAAGATATCAGTTACTAAAGGGGAGCATCCTTCTTCGTATTTATAACAACTACTGCTGTGACCAACAGTGCAGTAATTATTAATATAAGCTTAGATAGATGAGAAGAATTGGTTGGTTATTTTCCTTTTTATTTCTTCATCATTAATGATTATATCTACAGCAAATATGTTGACTCATTCAAGCTATTCAATTAGTATCATAGCTCACATTCTTAATACTAAAATCGTCGTCTTTTATTACCTTGTTCGTTTACCGGACTATCTACTATTATCGCTCTGGGAATAAATTTAATTATTTCGTGATAAATTAAACGAACTTTGCTTTAGTAACGATATGCCGGCACTTAGCCGCTGCCACAC
>DWTW01000628.1:0-15319 GCA_018246275.1 Papilio slateri | reverse complement strand
GTTACTATTCCGACCGATATAAGTTTTCCTGGGACTTCCCCTACAAATATTGCCACTCACTTTTGAAATATAAATTTGTTTCTACGGTATCTGTAAAAAAAAAAACCGTCAGAATCCGAAAACCAAGAGAGCCGATGTTTCTGTTTATGATTGTTTTAAACACAGCACGTTTTTTGGCTTGACTTAAAGTGTCTCAGAAAGGAATATAGATTGCTACCCCTGTGTCATTTAAGTTAAAATACAGTAGAATTTACGTCTTCTATAAATAACAAGTGGGCTTGCGTAGATGTTTTTCTACTACAAACATATCTTCAATGCATCGGTTTTAAAAATTAATTACAACCTTTTCTTAAGACGAATTTTATGAAGGTTAGGGCTAAGGTACGAGCATAATGAAATAAAAGTTTCATCCAAAACATCCGCAAATTACAAAAAAAAACATCATTGAAAAAAACAGATGTGACAACCATTTATCGGAGGAAAACTATTTTACCTTTCAGGTTGGAACGAACCAGTTACATACATATTGTTACTGGGATAGTTCCGAAGATAAGCGCAGCAGCGACAAATGATTTATATATAGGTAAAGTAATAATAGACAGGTTTATAATTTTGTGCGTGCTCTGTTTTTCATGAATTTGAAGTATACAGCTAACATTTCTGAAGCATTTCAATTAATATTCAGCTCATCAAGATTTGGACAGGTAGCAAACGACGGTTTAAAAGGACAGCTGCGTGCCTCAAATACCCTTCGAATATCGTACATTTGTTAGGCGGCGGCCGGTGGCCCGTCAGGTATGAAATAATTGATTTCGCCATTGCGGCGAGGCACGTTCATGAGGGCTGAATGTGAAATCATTTCGTTTGATTAACCGGACGATTTCTAATGGAGACATGTTTGTTTTGAATTGAATTGGAGAAATCGTCTGTTTATAAGATCTATTCTAGAACTACTAACCATATATTAATCCGTAACGATTGTTCATTACGCTTCACAGTTCTTATACCAAATGAACTTATCAAAATACAATGGTCTAAGTTTTTGATGTTTTCTGTTATATTTAAATGCACAATACATCATTCATACATATTTTTTTCTTCCTGCCCTTCTCTCACTTTTATGTGGGGATGGTACAGTACGACCGAAGTCCATAATCGTATCGTATTGTAATAGGTTTTGGCTATAGTTTTTTACGGCCAGCTGCCTGCTTGGCGCCAACCCTCCTCGAGCATATATATGATTAGATTTAGGGCATAATAGATTATCGAAATAATTTATTATTATTTATTTTAACCATTTCAAACTCCATCATACATCATCATTCATACATATATAACAATATAAAATACGCCTGTGATCCAGACTAGTACGCAGAGATATATTTCCATCTAAGATATCTTTTCCCGTTATGGTAGTCATGGTAAATGGAAAGTGTGTCTCGCCCATTAGCGATATACTGAAAAGAATTTTGAGAGGAGACATGTGAAATTGACAGAACGTGAAAAACGACGAAAAAAGCTATTTCATAACGAAAAATTGACAAATGCCATTATGATTCTTATAACATAGTCGCAGTGGAAACGAAGTAAGTTTTAGAATAATGACGATGATCAGGTACTACATGAAACGTAAATTCATCTCTGAAGTATTTATAAGCGAGTAGAAATTGAGTCATAAAAATTGTGGTAGACCTACATAGCAGTTATTTAATTTTCAACTCAATTGGGTAAGTACGGTTTCGGAAATGTCAGATGTGCGATATATTTGGTTTGAGGTGGGAGAAAGGCCGAACCCTCCACATCCACCCTTCACCTCCTCCATCTTATCGACCATCTCGTCTATTCTCCTTAATTGTCGGTAATCACTCTACGTTAATGCCGTAATTGCTTAACTTTGATCCGGCGGAAGGGGCAGACGAGCACGCGCTCGTCCCGTCACAAATAAGCCGACGTCATCATATCGTGACATTAATAATTTTACACTTATGACTTATGAAAGACATCTTACATTTTGTTTGACCATTGCCTTATGTTTTCATAAAAACCTTTAACTAGTTAGCCGTCGATTGTTATATCTAATCATCGCGGTCTATGGTTCTTTTTCGAAACTGAAGACAAGACAGGTGCTGTACGTAAAGTGTAGAGAGTGCGAGCAATAAGTAGACAGAAAGCTAAGACTAAGCAACATGTGAGTGTTGGCGGTTAACAGCTTTCTCCAAAGAGTCCCCAAAGAGACTCCAAAAGAGTATTTTGTTTTCATACAGGTTTGACACTAGCCTTAATCGATTTTAGTCGGTGTCAGTCTAGGTACGTCTGTAACTAGTTAAACGTGAGATGTGTATTTTAGTGCATTAAGGTCGATAGATAGGTATTTTCATATTAAAGTTCATTTGTAAAATAGTTTTCTTTAGGCGTTCTCATATATTTGTATTTTCTGGACACCGACTCCAAAAATAAAAATTGAGGATTTATTTTATGTTTAATTGTGTAAAATTATTCTTATTTCTAATTGCGTCAAATCATTCTTATGTTTAATTGCCTAGAAGTTTTCTTATTTCTAATTGCGTAAAATTATTTTTAGCTTTTTAGTGCATTTTTTGATTTTGAAGTCGGTTTTGTTTTTTTTTTTTATTAACTCATTTTAATGTAATTCTTTAAAATAAATCGTTAGTAATTTTTAGCAGTTACAAATAAGCGACCTGTGCGGCTTCGGATGAATACCAGAGCATATACGCCAACATTTTTTCTGTTGTGTTTCATAATATCGTAACAGCCTGTAACATTTTCTTTAATAATCGTCATATTTCAGTCAACAGAACGGGAAACGTTGTTTTATAATATATAGTGACGTACAAAATAGTAGAAAATAAATCACAATTAAAAAAAATGTAAATTAATCAACAAATTGAAAATAGGTTTAAGATTATTAATTCCAATATCCAATAATTGTTCATCAAAGTGTGATCCCTTTTCAATTTTCGTAATGTGTATGATATAACTATATCGAATACCAGGAGAGCGTTAAACTCAGGCAAGTGTGAAAACCGTCCGTACCTTAGTAAAATGAAGATAACCCTTCCAATTTTAAGAAAAAATAAACTTGAATATTCAGCAACAATTTGCTAACCTGCCAAAAATGGAGGCCATTTTAGTATTATCTAATGTAATCAAGCCTGTAGAAAATACGGTTACTTAAAAACGGACGTACATTCTACTTACTAGAGAGAATTACGACAGTTTTTCGTTATAGTTTTACACTGTAGTCCACTGTTATAAATGCATTAACAATTCAGCTTTATCATTTTCCTTGCTCACGTGCAGATAGACCATCTATGGTTTTTTTATCATGAATAAACTAGCGCTTGACCGCTATCCCACCTGATGTTAAGTGGAGACGGGGTCGAAAGATGGTACGCACTATTTTAGCAACAATGTATTCACTCTTCTCTTGAAGGCACTCACGTCATAATTGGACGAAAACACTGTCGCTGTTAACTTATTCCAATCCTTTGCCGTACGCACGATGAACGACGATTCGAATTGCTTCGTTCGAACGCGCGGTATATTGACTATGAAAGGGTCGAGACCTGCCGTATGTCTGAACGTCCGATGGTAGAATGGAGATGGGGGAATTAATTCATCTAATTCCTGCGCACTCTTCAAAGTGCAACCTGTAAAACACCGAGAGGCTAGCCACTTTGCGCCTGTGTTCAAGACTGACTAAATTAAGGTCTTGGTCACCAATCAACCTCCTGGCCCGCCTCTCCTTCCTCCTAATCTAATGCCGCGAGTTGTTTTATTGCCCAGATATGACAGCAATACTCCATACACGGTCGGATCTGTGCTTGATATAAAGTCAAAAGCTGTCCCGGTGTGAAGAAATATTTGTTAAATTTATGTTGAATTCTTGTTCTTATGCTAACAAAAGTCCGCAACTCAACTCTCAAGATCATCTCATCAGTCGGCATAATCGTGTTTTTAACTTACCTCTACCGCAAGGGCTTACGTCATTCGGTCAAAGATCCAGCGAGGCCCTTGTGTACAAAAGAATAAATAAAGTGAATCAGAGACTGTACCACTAGGGAGGCAAAGCTGGTACCTAGAATTTGGCTTAAATAACTACTTGTTCAACACGTCATATTATACTAAATGCACACACGCACAATACTTTCTGGCGCATCAAGTAATTTAGTGTCCAATTTGTTTACTGCAATAGTGATTTTTTTCTGATTATGTTTCTGTACACACATTAGCTATAAACCAATGAACTTCAGCAGTGTCTGTATACGAGACAGGTTTGACCTAGTGTGAGAATCACTGCTGATAATTTAAGAGCTAAAGAATTTGTTATTATAATATTTTCTTTTACAAATTGCCTTTGTAAATTAATTGACTTGTATGCAAATAAACTTTTTCTTTTTCTTATATTTAAGACAACATTCTTAGTACAAAAATCAAAATACCATTGCAACATCTATACTTAGGCTTTTACGTTTACGTGTATCATATAAGATTTAGTCGAATCCAATTCCTCTTCCAACCAAATTTTAAGCTTGTGTATTTCGTATTTTGTTGGTCGATGCAAATACTACCTAGCTCAGAACGATTCGTCGCCTCGTATTTCGGAGGATGAATTTAATGTTGCCAGTTAAACTAACCGTACACTTCTGCTAACCGTTCAATCCCAAAGATATTTACTGGCGGCGCTACAGTTATAATACTAAAATTATATTTGTAATTTATAACTCTAGTAAATGACTGGTTATAATAACGTGCCGAAATATTAAAAAAAAAGAACAAGGGTTATCTTTTATAAAAAAAAGCCATGCTTTCACTTAACTTGCAAGTATTTAGGTAGTTAAAATAGTAATATTTTTATAAGGTATATGCTATATTGACAAACAAACTACGACATGTTATTACCGTTGGCAAAGATTCCTTTATGCAACATACATATTTTTAACACCAAATTCGACTCTAACAAACCAATTTCAGTATTTTGTCAATCAAATTCGGACGTTGCCATAATGCTGAAATTGATTTGTAAAAGTCCAAATTTGAAGTGAAAAACGTACATCTAATTCAGTGGACAGCACACACAAAATAATATTTTCTACTATAATAAACGACTCGAACGTTTTTATGCATATCATATCATTATGTAATGTATCAAAACAAGCAGATCTTTAATCTGATTATATAAGCTACAAAGTACTACTGATATAGGTACAGTAAATTAATTTAGTATTACAAAAAATTTAAAACAAAAACTTTATGAAATGTGGGACCTAAGAATCTAAGTTTCGTATATGCAATAATTTATCTTGTTACGTACACTTTGCTAGCGACAAACATCAACATCACGTTTTGTAGTTTTATAACAGAAACTAGCTCTTGCCCGCGGTTTCACTCGCCCGCGGCACACACAGGGTTGAAGCGTGATGCTAATTAGCCTGCAAACTTCCTTAATAATTGGACTGTCATTTTTTTTTAAATCCGAGTAGTTGTTTCTGAGATTAACGCGTTCAAACAAACTCTTGAGCTGTATTATGTTAGTAGATAGATAGTATCCATAATACAATTTCATAATAGAAAATGCATAACTAGTTAATCTCTTACACAGAACACCTGACATATGAAAATAGATGTTGATTACAGCTTATTAACTATGCAGCAGTACTGTCTTTAGCCGTCTGGTATACAGCGACTTGTTTGTACTTGTAAATGTTACCAGCACAGGCGCTTTATTTGCGCGATTTTAACGACTCTGCGAGTGTTGCTTGTACCATTATTGTTTAAACCATTTCTCGTGATCATCCTAACAGGGTAAAGAATTCGAACGAGATCGCACCTTTGTATGAGGATTAATATTTTAAACCGCGATCTTGTTACTTAAAACATATTTGTCTACTGTAATTATCAATAGATGATAGATCTCTTCAGGCTGGTTCAACTGTTCAATCAATAATATGAAATTAATGTTTTTTTTTGTTGTAAAACAGAACATATTATTATGCATATGCATTGGCTACAATTTGGGTAATGCAAAAATACTTTGATATAAAAATTGATTCGATTTCTGATTTAGAATTTGAGTCTGAATTGGTTACGATGTAGTCGATTTCGCACGTTTTCTCAATTTTTATTTTCACAAAAAAAATTGAACAAACTATCAATGACGTAAAACTTAAAAATAATAGACAATTTAACAAACGCACTCTGAAGAAAACATTCGAGGTCGAGAAACGACGGACGAATATCGAAAAAATAGAGGCGCGAAAAATGTTCTGGATCCTTAAACGTAGTATTTTATTATAATTATTGTAATAAATTAGGTGAATATAAAATGATGGATTTTATCCGGAATATATGGAGAACCGCTAAGTGCAGACTTGTGCAGCCATCGAGCCTCGGGCTCGGACCCTTCCAACACTCGTTAACACCGAGCGGTTTCCTCACGCAGCTACGTCACAAGAAGAGAACAGGTACCTAAGCTGCCTGGCAACCCCTGGTTATCTACAGGGTTACAGCAATCATTATAATGAACGTTTTAAAATACAAACAATGAGTCGGCAATAACATATACGCTTAGTGACGGGGATGGGAGATTGGCTATGAGTAAAATGATTGATAGCACGACGCCCGTAATAATGAAGGAGACGTTGGAGTGGAGTAATGTATTATAGCAGCGCGCACGCAGCCAGGTCGCACGCGCGGTCGCTGTCCCCGTCGGCGCAGGCGTCGTCGTCCGTCGCGATTTGTACGGTACCTCGCGTCGTAATAGGATGTTGGAGTACAGCGTGTGGCGAAGTGTGGTTAAAAGTGGGACAGGTACAGCTACGTGGACCTTCAAGTGCCGAAGTAATTACGCATGTCTTAATGTACGACTGTGTCTTAATCGCAGTAATAAACTAAAACTTAGCCGAGCAGTTTTTTCTATGGTCATATGGTCAAATTAAGTGCCTTAAAATTCATTGACGCGTTCAGTATTAAATTGTCGCAAGGGGACACGCGTAAAGTGATAGTGGAAATAAGTAGTATGGACCTTAATATTTTAATTTGTAACATTTCGTAAAATGTCAAAACCTTATTTAGTTAAGCATTTTTTTTAAATGACAATACGCGCAATTGTATACATTTGCAACATTTAAAAGTTCATATGCATAAAAATAGCATAATTATAATAGTCAAAGATAATAGTTGTCACGATAATGAACCTTATACTCCTTAATATAAATGCGAATCTTGTTATTACGGCTACAGTCGCCTCACTCACTCTCCCGCCCTACGCCATATCTTGTATCTCGCTCACTCCCACAGTGAGTGTTAAACAATTTGATTACAAATTATATTGATATAGGTTTAATTGTAATATCAACCTTAAGTCGTTTGGGTATAGCCCATATCTGTTTGCTTAATGTTTTGAATAATTATTTTCGTAAATTTAGCTTACCCATTGAAATTATGTAATAATTTTTCTTCCCGCTTTTGTGATATACGTAGTTCATGAGGATACGGGGCAGCGAGTGCGACCAATGTAGGTATAACTTGTCTGCGTTGTGTTGTTATGCGCACGAGCACGAGGCACATGACGTGTGATAGGTGAAGATAGGTCCAGGATGTAGTGCTGAGCATCAGCACTAGAGGGCGGTGTAAATGATGGATTTTATCGCCTTTTTAATTTATTATGTTTATAATTTTGTTTTGTAATCTATATTTCTTATAACACGTATTTATAATTTTATTATCTGTGTACAAAGTCATTGTTAAGGTTCTTAGAAATCTGTTATAAATTTAAATAAATAAAAAGAAGTAATTTGGCGGTAATCGCGGCGCACATATAGTCGCGGTAGTCGTCCGATCGTCACAGTGCGCATGATACGTTTTTTAAATTTTCCGTCTTTTTCGCTGCGATCCGTTATACATAGTATATCAAATTCCAGGCTAAAAATGATCTAAACGATTATTATCGTCCGAAATAGGAAACTAACATTTGAAATGTTTTGCACGGGTAACCCCTTTCTTTACATTTTATTCATTTAATTCCGCGACAGGGTTATTATAGTTCAGTTTTAAATGTGTCCTACATAGATACAACTACATTTATAAAAAGTTTAACGGAATAATTTGAAAGATTTGACATATAAATTGATGTGTCAGGGAACGAGGCCGGGAGTAAATCAGCGCACAATTACAAAATGCTGAAAATACTCGTTAAAATTTTAATCCGCTATATTGGAAATAGCAATTTTGCGGCATGAAACTAAAGGTAAATGTGAACGGTTAGTGTCGCTCTATGTTATGCAAAATTCTATACCATGTAACATGTTTTGCTGCTATTGATTGTGTTTTTATAGAGTTTTTTTTTTTATGAAATTTTGTACAACAATTATTACACCACAAACCACAATGTTTCTAGGTACTACGAAATAAGATTCTACTTACAGCATCGTGAATACGTAATCACTTACCTACTTAATGTGACATGTCTTAGTACAAACGACAAATATTACTGTTATGTAATTTTAGTAAATGATACTCAATTATATAATAATATTTTATATCCAATATAACAAGTAACAGTCTGATTCCGCAACATCTAAATACAATTGTATACTGAAATTTCCCTTGTAATATAACTGTAAAAATAGGGGTTTAAATATTTAATTATCGTTTCAACGTACTGGCTAGTTTAAGTAATCTCACACCTAAGATTTAATATTTAATTAAATCTGGTTGGTGATAAACTTCAGGATAAAACTTTTTACACATGACTAGAACATTCTTATTTTGAAAAATGTCAACATTGATTGTTTTACTTTTTTTTATCGAAGAAGGTGGCAAATGAGCAAGCGGGTTACCTGATGTTAAATGATCGCTACCCATAGGCAGCCGCAACAAGCAAAGGAGTTGCAGATGCGTTGTCTATCTTTACTGGACAGAGGAGGGGAGAGACAGGAAAAAGGAAATTTCCATTTTCTTTTTATCCCCTCCCCGTTCAATCCTTTTCCCCTTTACATCCTATCCTTATAAGGAAAGGATAAGAAATTGGGCCTCCAGCACCTCACTCATCAGACGAAAGCAGAAGCATAAAAATAAGTGCCCCATTTGAATGATCTGCACATTAGGGTGCATTGTGAAGTGTGTTGAAAAGCGGAATCTTTACGATAATCGCAAGCGAACAACTCAATGGCTGACTCGAGGTCAAACGCTGCAAAAATGCCTTAAAACAAAGCTTACCCTTAGAAAAGTGATGGTAACTGTTTGGTGGTCACTTGACGATGTCACTATAGTTTCCTCAGATCCGATGATAAAATTACAGAAGTTGTGTACTATACTAAAGCGAAACACGCAGCGAGACAACCCCGACTCGTCAACGGATCTTCATCTCTTTTGCTCCATGATAACGCAAGACCGCACACTGCACGAAAAATCCGTTTTAACACTATAGGATAAAAAACCCTTTGACATCCTCGCTGGACCTTTTCCTAACATGTCTCAATATGATTTGGACCTTTTTTTAAATGGTAAAAATCTTTTTCCCAGAAAACATGCTTTCACACAGTTTGTTGAGTTCACGTCCCCAGGGTTCTACAGCAAAGGCATACATTATACATAAACCCCTAATTATATATTAATGATACTAAAAGTGTAACTTTTTTGATGTGTCTATGTCTCGATATTTCTTGTGAAATTGTGTATAACAAAAGTTGAAACTAGACTAGACCAAATTTCACATTTTACTGGATAAAATGTCGACTTTTCAAAGGTCTTTGTGGTGTAGAAAATTTCTATGATTTGGCTTGAAATCTTGAAGGCTTGAAATCTAGTTTGTGTAATACACAAACTAGATTTCAAGCCTAGTGTAATACACACTGAAAACTGCTTGCGAGCGATCTCATATTTTATAAAGTGTAGGATGTTTATTTGTAGCCATGTATTCGAGTTATATTTCATATTTTAGTTACATTATTTTAATTTTGTACATATATGCATTTAAAATATATTTTACTTAAAGTAATATAGTGAAAATAAAATTTATAGTAATGTAGTAGGTCTAAACGTGGGTTCGCACTGCCGAAACGTTTACTTAAAAACATGTTGTGATCTTAGTTTTCTGTAAATGTATCGAACTACGTTCGCATTGTCATTTGAAACATTGTATTATATATCAAACATATACCATAAACAAGTTTCTAAACAATCTTTAAACTAACTTGTGTTTTGTAAGCGAAAGATTAGTAAGTTAAGTTAGTAAGATTAATATTGAATATTTAAGTCATCGTCCTATCACAAACACGCTCGTAGTCTTCACGCAGCTCCGTAAACAGGAAAAACACATGTTTACATCAACGCTTACCTCTGTAAATTATTCATAAAGGCATGGAGATGCCTAACACATTTAAGATTAATACAAACAGTTGACATTTGTCAACGGTGCGAAGGTGAGCCACAATACAACATGTCATGAGGTGTGCTTCGAAACTTTACACCTTAAAGATTTTCTAGTGCTCCACTTAAGTACAGAAGTATGCAATAAGACTGCCCTGCCTCTTTGTCATATATTCAAGGGGTGACTTAATCTAAAGGCAAACCGTCTAATCAATTAACTATTGATAAAAACTAAATTTGTAAATTTCCAATAGACATCTTCAGTCAATCAACTTAACTTGAGTAGCAGATGTTTTAATCAGACATTCATTTTAATGACTGAATAATTATTTTGAATGACAAATAAAAAAAAAACATTTTTATTACAAAAATATTCTTAAATATTTAATTCCTTCATCGTTAAAATGAACAAAAGGTTTTGTAAGTTCTAAACGTCAATAAATTTTACTTTTGTAAACAAACGGACGGTTTAAATAACGTAATTTGACTAAATTTTAGAATTCGTAGCATCCATATGGGACCTGACACTTATGTTTAGCTCAAATAAGTTATACTTTTATTCCATTAACCTATGAGACAAGATTGACGTAGTAAAGGGTTCTTCAATAGGAACGCTCGAATTTTGACAACTTATAACGGCCACCTTGGTAAAGAGATAGCTGTCAAATTTTACGGGAATACATGGCCATGACATTTTACCATTGAACGCTATACGCTTCAAACCGCGTAGATATTGTTAAAATTTGTTACCAAAATCAGTGCCTGTTAGTTCGCCTAACTTTCCGTGATCCGAGAAAAATACATCTTCAGTAAAAAGGCAAATTTCTTATTGAGTGGCTTTGTTAATAAATAAAATACCGGATTTGGATCGACATCATTTGTACTCCGAATAAAGCCACTGTTTTGTGTGGCATCATCGGCTCATATTTCTTCGGAGATGCGCAAGGATCGGCGCTCTTTGTCAATGCCGACCGATATACATTTTTATACCGGACGATGATAACACATTTTTTGTGGTGACATAGCTGACACACGCCCCATTTTAAACTAGAATGAAGTAATATTTGCGTAGTATGTTTAGTGATGTAAAGTGAAAGAAAAGTCAACATAGAATAAAAGAATAGAAGAAACTGTCAAGAATTAAAGCAAAATTTAAAGAAAATGCAACGATACTTAACATGAGTAAAATATTGAAAGGGATCAAATAAAGCAGTTTTTTATTTTATTTTGGAAGCAAAGTTTTATTGATTCAATTCTTATCTTTGTATTCAATTCTATAAGGAAATTTTGTCTACCTGTGCTCGTTTACAAAAGAGATTCGCCCTAAGCAAATACTTGTTATCGTTCAGCAAATCATCGGGCGAAGGTTTTACCTTTTGTGCACAAGAAGAAAATTCGGACTATTTAAATGTCTTCTTATTCAAACTTTCATACAAGCTAATAGCAATAAACTAGATCACTAAAGAGTATTCCTACCTAAGTAATGAAAATACTTATTTACATGTAAACAGTTAGAAGGACAAGTAATGTACTAAATATTAAACCATATAATTGGTCTGTCGCTCTGGATAATTATTGTTTTAAGAATTAACATATTGATCAATACAGTAACAAACATATATATGGTTGAAATTGAAACAAACTCAATGAGCAATACATTAATTCTGCTGATCTGAAACGCAATCTAGCTCTGATAAATACTTTGTCTAATGCGGACTCACATTCGCATAAATAAATTATAAAAAAGTTAGGATTGCAAATCAGTAAATTTAGTTTTCTTCAATCCTACAAAAGCAATCGCGGAATGACACTTAAGCCACTTGTTTATGGCGTGTATCAAACAAAATTATAGGCACGAATTATTATGATTTTGAAATTCATAGTGCACTCCTGAGAGTAACAACCGTCGCCGTACCGTTCCGCGGAAGAGAAGTAATAAATACACGAAACACTTGAGTGTTTTTACCTGGGGATATTTGCTGTAGCGCATTGCGGAGCGTACGCCGGGAGGATGGATATTGTCTTAAATGTTAACTCGTGTCTCGTTCAAATATCTGCTACTAAAACATTTTCAGTATAAATTAAAATGTTTTATTTATCAAATGATACTAAAGTTTTATATTGAAAAGTGGCAGTGATTCTTTTGGCGCCAAGTTTAAGAAATAATTTAGTTCAGTATGTAACCTTGAATTTGTTTTATTATTCGAACTGGATATTTTTGAAATATGTAAAAATATTTAAAACTAAAACACATTTAAACAAAACCGTAAACTTTTTATTTTTAATTCTACTGTGGATAGGAATATAAAAAGGGCACCGTTAGTAAATTCCCTTTGAATAAATGAGAAAACCCCCGTCTTTGAATTACGAAAAAGCTATCTTTTGAATAAAAAGAAATAATAAAATATACTTGTGTAATGATTTTAAGGAACGTTAAATGATAAGTATTTGTTTATACATGCAATTACTACATTTTAATCTGATTAACACCTACAAAAGATTAACTTAATTTTATGTTTGTTTCTTAATGTAAGCAATTAGATTTTACCAGTGGTAGAGCCCGCAACAACATCTGCTGCACGAATGGGCCGGTTCAATCGGTGAAATAGCACGACCTCACAATACCAGCATGAATTTTATCCTTTTCTAATAAGGAAAGGATGGGAAGAGAAAGTGGATTTAATGCGGGATATCCCGTATATATTGTTTATCCCCTCTGTTCATTAAAGATAGGCAACACGTCTGCAACTCATTAGCTTTTAGCTAGATTCCTATACCCATAGCAGTCACTTAATATCACATACACCGGTCGCGCCGACCCATTCGTGCAACAGATGTTATTGTTGCGGCCTCTACCAATGTTAAATCACGAATGGTCATCGCATTCATAAACCAGTTAATCCCAAATTCTATTCAAAATGTTAAATAACATTGTTCAAATTACTTAAGTTATTTTTAAATAAAACATCATTAATTGTTCATAGTTGGTATTCAGGTTAGACCTGTGGTTTGAATGGGTGCCAAAATTTAGAACTCGAATAAAAATAATAATTGCACAGGATGGGTTAGAAAGTTTGACCCCGTGCCAAAATTTACAGTAAAAGCAAAACGCTATCTAGTTTTATAAATAAGAGACAAAAATATAATATTTTACTTACATTATTTTATTGGTGTAATAAAAAAAGAACCGAACCGGTCTTTGGGGCGGTCAATGGGGGAGGCCTACGTCCAGCTGTGGACAACTATCGGCTGGAAAGAAGAAGAAAATTACATTTGAGATATAAAATGTAATTTTGATGAGTTAAATTTGTGATCGAAAATACTATAGTTACCCAAAAAATAAAGTAAGACACAGGAGATTTTAAAGAATAAAGAAATATCAGTACACTTTTACGCGTCTGTCCGTGTCCGGGCCGAGTACTCGGCAAAGACGCGTCTTCGTCGCCTTTCACGTGTCTCACAAGGCACCCTCGCTAAAGAATTTCGCGTCGTAACTTTTAAACTTACTTGTCTTTATTACTTAGGATATTATTAAACATAAGTTTAGCTAATTCAAATACCAAAGTTTTTATTTTTATTTTGATGATATTAAAATTAATACTATAAAATGTAAATTGTACATTAAGTATCAAATTTAAATGCATAGTTATAATTACTGCTACGTAAAAGGTAGATAAACTATCGCTGCTTTTTTCTAACTTAATTCGCCATACATTATTGTCATGACAATGTCAATGTAGCGCTCGTCAGATCAGCTCTAAGATGTCTAAAGTTTTTTAGACTTTTTGTAGTATATTGTTCTATATAATCAATTGTATTTATTTATGGTTATATTCATATAATTAATGTACAGATTATATTTATGATGTACTAGTTAGTACTTATATAGATATATTATTAAAAACCACCCAAGAGAGTTTAGTCATTTTACTTAAAAATTGAGAAAAAATATCCATCCTTACAAACTCTAACGTTTATTACAATTATAAGACAAAAGATAAGATGAAAAATTGCATAGATAAAAAAAGCATTAACATCGAACATCTAAAGTTCAATGGAACATTTTCCTGCCGACACTTTCAAATTCATAACACGAAACACGAGAACAATTTTCGATCAATTACTCGAAAGTACAGCGTAAGTTTCAGATGAGGGTAATTTCAAAATTTGAGAAACGAGAAGCTTATTTATTAACCAACTTCTATGGTTTTGTTTAAGGCCTTAAAGTTCAAAGCATTTAGATAAAGGGCAAACCAACAATGATTCACCTCATGCTTAATATCACTACCAGTTAGCTATTCCCGTTCTTTAATGATTTTAAATGAAATGTCTTTAGACAAAAACGGAAAGTCGTGGACGTCCATAGAGGTGGCTTACGTCCAAGGATAAGCTGTAGATTAAGATACATTCGCCGGTTCAAAACATTTGTTTTTCGTAGTAACCAATAATGTAATTAACAATAGGTTTAATAATGTATAAAGTTATACAAATATTATTAAGAAAGCAGAAATTAAGGCTTTATTAATATTGTTAATTAAATTTTATAAGAAATTGCAGTCTATCCACCACAGGCAAAGTACGGAATTGAATGCGGACGTTCGGTCAATGAGTTACCACGGGCTCTCGGTTAAACACGGTACGTATTACGCGTAATATACAATTTTTTTATTTTTACATTATAAAATCATATATATTGTTGTTTTCCTAATTAAATAACAATTACAGTGTATTTATTAAAGCATTTCCGATCCTCTGGCCTTGCGGAGGGATGTCAGTTCCCTTTGCATTTTCTACCGTATATACGGGATTGGGGAGTGTTCCGAAGAACTGTTTGGAACAATTCCTGCCGGCGAATTCCGTCATCGGACGACACGACAGACCGCCAAGTACCATCAACACCACCTCGATGGCTGGCATTCCTCAACGG